>JANHZU010002959.1:305294-317021 GCA_032468055.1 Acrochordus granulatus
GATAGATAGATAGATAGATAGAGATAGATATAGATATAGATATAGATATAGATATTATGAATTACATATATACATGTTTGTTTTTGTGAGTGTCTGATTCCACTGGATGAAAAATTATTCCTGTTATATGAATGCTTATCTGGAAAATAAATTATACTCAATAGGACTTAAAGGATTTTAAAGGATTGTGCTCTGTTTCTCTCTCTGCTAGGAAATTTCCTGAACTCAGTGGGATGTGCTGTTGGGTAAATATCCTGTATTTATTCATTTATTCATTGCAGTTATGCATCCATTACATTTCCTCTGGGAGACCAAAGTGGTATGTACAATAAGTTGTGTGTGCATTGAATGACTGTTACTTCAGAATCACCCACTGAGCTTCCATTATTTAGGATAGACTTGAACCTGGGTTTCTCTAGTCCCCAATCCAACATTTTAGCACCATTCTATATTTGCTCTCAGCTGAAATACCACTACCACATTGGTGGTTTTGTAAACATTTATGATGGAATCCTAGGGTGGGAAGAGACTTTGGAGGTCTTCTAGTCCCACCCCTTCCCAAGGCAGGAGTCCTTATACCATCCCAGACAAATGGTTGTCCAATCTTTTCTTGAAAACCTCCAGTGATGGATCATCCACAACTCCAGGAGGCAAACTGGTCCACTGAGTAATCATTCTTACTGTTAGGAAATTCCTCCTTATTTCCAGGTTGGATCTCCCTTTGATGAGCTTCCACCCATTGCTTCTTACCCTACCCTTAGATGCTGTGGAGGATACATCAATGCCCTCTTCCCTTCAAGGACTGGAAGATGCTATTATGCCTCCCCTAAGCTTTCATATCTAGTTCCTTTAGCCATTCATTGTATGGTTTAGCCTCCCGACTTATGTGAAGGATCGATACTGTTGAAGAAGGAGCAAAAGTCATAGACTTCTCAACTATTTTAGGATCTAGAGAGAAACTGGGAGAACATTTATAATACCTTCTCCTCCTCCTTCCCATCACTCTTTAAAACTTCATTTTCAGTTTATATGTGTGTTATTAAAACACACACACTCCAACCAAAGAGGGTCAAAAAGTTCAGAAGTCCTGCAATGTCACCTATAAAAAAAGAGACAAAGCTTTACTTCTCTCTTGTTTGGAAGAAAAAGAAAAAAGAAAAATACCCGCCCCCTACCTCCAATTCACACACACCCCTGACACACTCACACAAACACACACACTCCTGGTAGCAGCTGGGATGCAAAATGGCCGAAAGCCATAAAAACCCAGTTTACCATTGAGTACAGTTTGTCGGATTTGAGAAATGGGCCGTCGGCAATCTGGCCACAATCTGTGGCTTTGGGGTTGACGGGGAGTTTCTTTTCTTGGTTCAGCATCCTGCTCCCCTCTCTTCTTTATTTACAACTCCTTGGATAAGCCGTCCGCAACTTACGTAGGTTTGCCTTAGGAATCCATTCAGCTGGATTAGAATACTTGATGGCCGTTCGGATAAATTTCGAGGCAGATGGCTCTTGACATTTTTCATGCCATCAGTTACAGGCCCTGCAAGGGAACCCTTTCATCCTTTGTTAATCCTTCACTTAGAAGCCACTACATGGGATCGTTAAACTTTCATTTTTCACTGTGCTGATTAAGGCATACTGCAAGGCAGATGTTATTCAATGCTGGGCTTGCGCTCCTCTTCTTTCTTTCTTTCTTTCTTTCTTTCTTTCTTTCTTTCTTTCTTTCTTTCTTTCTTTCTTTCTTTCTTTCTTTCTTTCCCCTCCTTCTTAACAATTTACATTTAGCACCAAAATGCTGGCTTTGTCCTTGCTCCAACGGATCAATTCCCATTTCTACAGCTCCAAGGTCAAGACCCAAGCCCTGCTGTTGTGTCAAACAGCTAAATGTTTCATAAAGTTTGCTTTGTGCTTTTTCGTTCTTGATAACAGGGATCCATCTACCCTGTTTGCACACTGGCAGCTGCTAACTGGAATACAAGTACTTCTTGGGGCTACATAGCTGCAGTTAGATGAGCTATTGCCTCTTATTTAAGATTCTGCTTTTTGGAAATAAAGGAAAAGCTGCAGGGAAAAAATACAGTTCTGATGCAAAAGAGAGGGAAAAGAAAAAAAAATACAGTTCTGATGTAAAAGAGAGGGAAAAGACATCATTTTCCACATCGAGATTTCAAACAAGGACATAATGATCATGCTTGCAAATGCTGAACTCCAAGGAGTTCAGTCTGAATCCGAATGCATATATATGTTTGTGTACATATACACACACATTTTCCAGATCTTTTGGTTACACAAGGCTGTATTTATGGTTACCTAAACTATGTTTTTCAGAAGAAACTCTGATATAAACAAACAATATCCAAAAGGACTGTTCAAATAAGGTTGAATATGGTCAATAAAATGAGAGGTGAAATCTTTCAAAGCATTTTCTGTTTTGTTCTAAGATTTTGTTGTGGTTTTTCTCTTCTCTTTATCTCTGTCATCTTCTCTGTTAACCATGAGGAATGCGGGCAACCCTGGGAGAGATCACATGAGTGTGATCCAAGAAGTGTTGAGTTCTCATTCACTGGAAATCTTCAAATGTAAATTGGATGATCGTATCTCAGAAATGGCCTAGTGCAGGTGTGTCCAACCTTGGCAACTACACTAAGTGTGGACTTCAACTCCCAGAATTCTTCAGACACATATCTTAAATTGCCAAGGTTGGACACTCCTGGCCTAGTGGATCCTACAGTGAGCCCTTGATGAATTTGATGTACTTTCTAACTCTATCAAATAATATGGATATTTTTTTCCAGGGAAGAAGAAAAAAAGTTCAAATATTTTCCTTACTTGCATATGTACCACTCATGAAACTTGCATCTCTTTACAAGGGAAATCTGTTCTCTTTCATTTCTCTTACAATACATTGTAGAACGCAAGAGATAATCGTCAACAAACTGCTACAAGGTTACTATTATAGACAGTGAGACCCAAGATAAAGTTTAATGAAGAATTGGAAAGTCCTGTGCAATTGTTTCAAGAGTTTTTAAATGAAGAGGAAGGAACATGCAACACACAAACAACTTCATGAATTGCTGGTACTCATGGAATCATGGACATTCAAGCTGGAAAATGCCTAGAATTGAACCAGACACTCACCAAGTTGTCTTCTACTGCTTGGATTCACTTGCAAAATTGAAATTCGGATCTGAATTTCAAAACTCCAAAGGACCATTAGATGGTTGGAAAGCACTAGAGTTTTCTTTGCAGCTATCAAGTGGTCATCTGCATTTGTGTCCACTCAGATTGGATAGCCTTCCCTGAACCCAAAGCAAATTTACCATCTGTAGAGAGTCAGGGCAAACCTAAAGTTTTGAATTGGGGGCTAAGTGTTACTATTTCCTCTCAACAAACACATCTCGTTGTTTGAAATCAAATGTTTGGGTGACAGCAAATGTTTATTACAATTGTCCAAAAGTTGTTATGGAAATGAACTGTGGACAGGGTGTCCTTGCCTTTAATGATAGTGGAAAGTCTATTCTTATTGTGACTTGAATGGTTTTGGGCAAACAATAGCAAAGATTGTTTTTATTGATCCTCAATTATACTCCCTAACTGAAAGGCCAGCATTTGTGAAAAGAACATAGGTTTTACATGAATACCTTAGCAGTGACATGTTGCATGATGTCTTTCTTTTAACATCCTAAACAAGCCAAATAAAGTCAAAATGCTTTAGAACAAGGATGGCAAACTTGAGCCTTCCACAGAAAACTCCTGTCATCCTGACCATTGGCCAAGTAGGGTGTTAAAGTCCAATATATCAAGGCTGATAGAATAACTTCTTCTCACCATTTTCACACAAGATTTAGCACTATAGGCAGAATGAGTTACTGTGTGAATCTACTTCTATTTTATGGGAATGCTGAAGACTTTAAGGTACTAAACAATGACCCTCAAATTTTGCTTACACATGACAGAGATTATTTACTTCGAGAGATCCAGAAATGTAATTCTTGCTTAAACTAAGTTTATTCTGAGGTTCAGCTTGAGAGGCACATAGTTTGGGCATTGCAATGACCATCAGTCTTTGCCAGGGTAGTAAAAAGTTGACAAGGAATATGATCTTCCAACAGTAAGAAATTTTAGAGAGGACTATGGTACTCTATTGAAATCTATTTGGACTTTTAATTTTAGTATGAATGCTCTGGATTGTGAACTGATTTTTAAGGCTACTAAATCTTCATCAGCATTTATGGGAGACATGGCATAATGATACATCTCATCTCCCATTTTCGCAGCTTTGACACCGCAACCATCCTACAAATGCCACTGTGTATGTAAGCTGTAAAACTCCACACCTACTCAAGATGGCACTTAGGGATTTGCTGTCCTCCTGTGGTTCCCCACACTTTTGCAGCCCAGATCCCAATAATCCTTGGAAGGATATTTCAGAAAATCAGTATCACCCCATGTAAATCAAGAATGTAGGAACTGATGCAATAATACCTCCAACTACTAGATAAAACATGAAGAATGTTCTCTCTTGGCCGCCTCCTGGTGATTACATGGAAAAATCTATTCAGTTTTTTCAGTAAAATTTTCAGAAGTGGCTTGCCTTTGCTTTCTTCCCAGGGCTGTGAGAAAGTGTTTGGCTCAAAGTCACCCAGTTGGCTTCATGCCTAAAGTAGAGTAGATCTCATGTTCTTCTGGTTTCTAGTCTGAATCCGTGAACCGCTCTACCAAACTGGCTCTCAAACAAAAAATAGGTGCTACCAAAGTTTTAAAGGGCAATACACATAGCACATTCTGCTTCTAAAACTCTCCTGCTGTTTGGATCTGGAGGCAATATCTCTTCTCCAAGGCAGACTTTGCATCCAAGGGAACAGAAGAAAATCAGAAAGACATACTTGTCATAACAACTTATGTCCTCCAGCTTAGAATCAGATCTTGGAAGCTTTTGAAAGGTTTTTGTTGCAAGTCATTCTCATATGAGTTAATGCCTGGGATAAATTATTCCCATGCATTCCCTGTCAAGGTGAGGTCTTCAGAAGCACACAAAGAGAATCAGAGGAAGGGAGAACTAAAAAGAAAAGAGAAATATGGTATTTGGGGAGAAATTAAATAATTTTGCCCAGCGTTCATTGGTTAATTATCATCCTTTTCTTTATGGTTTAAGTAACTGCTCATTTAGATCAGTGAATGATTGCTTGGAGATTCGAGTATGGGCTAAATCTTTCTGCTGGGAATAATCTACTTATGCTACTGTTTATCTGATGATAAACATAGATATTCAGGCTCCATATGTGCCAAGCCAGAAAGAAAGGGGGAGGGATAATTAATGAAGTCTCATATTTTTATCCATAAATTATTAACCTCAGCTGCAAATTCATAATTTTCATTAATGTAAGACTGCATCAGAAGGAAGAAAACACACATCACCATCTATTTTAAGTAGGCAGCATTGAACACCTTTCTCGCTTGCTTAACATTATTGCCATTTCATCTGCTGGGAATGGCATTTTGTGCACCATTATTTATAATTTACAAAAAAATTAATTATGCTTTTAATTAACAGCATGCAAACAAATTATTACTCAAGGAGGTATTTATTCAGCAGCAAGACAGAAGCTTTTACACTCTGCAGTATATAGATGTTCATGCACACACACCCTATTTTGGGGGGGGGTGGAGGGAAAGCTCCCCTTGCACCCCTCCTCTTGTTTGTGATTACTTCCCCTAAATTTGAAAGTTCATTACAGTTCATTTCCAAAATACATCTCAAGCAGCTGGGAATTATTCATCTGGCAGTTGCTCAATTATCCAATTAAAAGAATACAGTATAAACAACTTTATATGTGTATTAAACCAGAATCTCACACAGAGCAAAATAAATGGAATTCTGACAGTAACAAAAGGAATAGAAACTTTAATCTGGATTAATTCAGGAATTCCCTTTATCCTTTCTAGCAATCAGAAATTTTAGTAGCTCATCCCTTAATTCTGTTATCTACCTTTTGGACAATGAAGATGGATGTCAAGAAACGATAGGATCCCCCACTTGCTGCAGAGTTTGACTGCCAATTGATGTTTCAGTAGCTGAAATTCTTTTATTTAATTAAAGTGATTATTTAACCCATGGATGAAGGAGGGCTTGCAATGCATAAAATCCAGTGGTTCCAGGATGAAACTCAACAACACAAGAGCATCACCTATTTATTTGCCAAGATATATTCATTCAAGCCAGGTCACAAGAAGAGGAGGAAATAAATTTAAGGAAGCCAAGGGTGTTTCATAGGATGATTCGAAATAGGCCATTTAGTTACTGTTTCGTAGTATCTGTACATATTTGGAGCTCAAGGATTCTACTTTTTCAGTAAAATCCATTTTTTTAAAAAGTATTTGGGGCCACTCCAAAGTGGATCGATATAATAAAGAATTAAAGGGAAGCATGTTGATTCCCAGTCATCTCAGTGAAGGGTTACCATACAATTACTGTATAAAAGAATAAAAAACAAAAAACCTACCACCGAGCGCTCTGATTTTATAATTATCATGATCTGCTCTTATGATACATCACTGCTAGAGCAGTAGATGAAACAGGAATAAATCATAGTTATTTATATTCCTGTAAATCATAGGAGAAAGTATCACAAGCAGTTATAATTCACATTCACATCAGGACATAATTATACATGCATTGCGTTACATTTTTAGCAAAGATATATCAGGAGCGTGGTAATTCATTACTCAATGAGAAGAATCAGAACGAGTGTGTGTGTGTGTGCGTATCCTGCTCTCAGAATACTAGCAATGCCATTTAAGTTAGGAGAATAAGCAAGCCATGTAAATCTACCTATAAATTAACCTAATACATTTTAATTCAGCAGAGGCATCGCCGTCTCTTGGGAAGCGGTTTTTAAATTCATGATCCTGTTAAAAGAGTATCTGACATGGTTGAATAACATGCGTGTCAGTCCAGTATGATTTCTCCTTTATTTGTTTTGAGGGAGGACCTTTCTGTAAACAATGCATTCTACGATCTATGTGGTGTAACAGCGAAATAAAACTCATATGGGAGTGGAAAACTTGCATTCAAATCCTAATGTAATTAGGGAGTTAGTAGATTAATCTACTTCTGGACCATATCATCCATCTATCTATCCCTCTTTCCCTCTTTCCCTCCTTCCTTCCTTCCCTCCTTCCTTCCTTCCTCCCTCCCTTCCTTCCCATTTTCTACCTTTAAAAAGCATGAAAATAAGAATGAAATAGCTTGCATTTTTTCTCTTAAAAGAGGAATTTAAGTGCATGTTTCAATAGCTATTCTTTCCTAAAAGATACATTCTGGTAGTCTTTGGGTCTGACTGCAATGAAAACAAAGACACGCACAAACGAAGAGATGATCACATTCTGATCAGTCTTTTATTCCAGGAAAGGGGAATTAGCTTGCTTCAAAAGCGCAGATGGATCAAATCCCCCACATTTTGTTTATTGTTGCCCCAGATTCATTCACATGATTAGTGCAAGGATAAATCTGAATAACCTCCATGAAGCTTACTATTTAGTGATCAGTAATTATACATACATGATGTTGATAAGTGATTTATTTTATTTACGTATTTATATCCCACCTTTATTTTTAGAAACAACTCAAGGTGGCAAACATATTTAACACACCTTCCTCATCCTCTTTTCCCCACAACTACCACCCTGTGAGGTGAGTTGGGCTGAGAGAGAGTGACTGGTCCAAGGGCACCCAGATGTCTTTCAAGACTAAGGCCGGACTAGGACTCACAACCTCCTGTTGCTAGCCTGTTGCCTTAACCACTAGAACAGAGGTGTCCAACCTTGGCAACTGTAAGATGTCTGGACTTCGACTCCCAGAATTCCTCAGCAGGCTGTACTATGATATGCTGGCTGAGGAATTCTGGGAGTTGAAGTCCACACATCTTAAAGTTGCCAGGGCTGGACTTCGAACTGGCTCTTTCAAAAGGTTATCTTCAAATTCATCTTAGGCTTGTGTGAATCTCTGATGCTATGAACAAACCTGGATTCATTCAGAACATCCAATCGGTTCGACTGAGGTTCAGTTTGATCAAGTTGGGCGGGAATGGATTTTCCAGCTCAGTACAAACTTTCGTTCAAACTCAGTTCACCTCCCATTAGTGACTATCGCATATGAGATGCTGATCATTTCTTTGATTGGGATCTAAATCAACATGTCGAAGACCACTGGGAGGGGCCTTCTCTACCTGCTGCCATAAGAAAAATGGCAGAACTAATTTGGCCCTAAGGGAAAGAATCGCATTCTCCAATTCCTGTTTAAAAAAGTCCTTGTTCAGAAGACTCAACACTGCTGTTACTTTCCATTCTAGAGCGTCGACTAGCTATGACTTCTCTTTGAGGAAAAGCAATCTGTTTTTGCAGCAATTGATGCCATTCAAAGTTAGTTATGGTGCCAGATAGATAAGGTGTTTTTTTTCTTAAGAGCAACAACTTGAGCAATTTCTTATCCATTTACATCAACGTGGATAACTGTTCGATTGGTGCCTTTGGGAAGCAACATCTCTCCTGCCTTTATCCCCCTTCCCCACAGCCGACGCCTCACATCCCTTCCTCTGATAAATAGCTCATTTTGCAATCACTATCATATAATTTAGCATGTTGACAGGTGCATAAACTACACATGAGCTTTGTATAAATATTAAAGAGGCTTTCTCCAAATGAAAGCTTTGAAATGAAACACAGTTCTTTGGCTCAGTTTTAATAGCCTTGCTCGAAAGGAAAGGGTGCCGGGGAAGAAAAGCCAATTGCTGGAGTGGCAGAGACTCAGAGCAATTTGCTTTGATTGTGTTTGGGGTCTGCAACTGCCAGCTTCAGATTTTATCAAGCTCTTTATGTGGTGATGGACTGTTGCTGTCTTACTTTCATCTATCCATCCATGTTAAAAAAAGATAAAGGTTCCCCCTGCCAGTCATGTCCAACTCTAGGGGCAGTGCTCATCTCCATTTCATAGCATTGTCCGAAGACGCTTTCATGATAATGTGGCCAGCATAACTATGTGCCAAGGTGCACCTTCCCACCAATTCACGCAGCACCTATTTATCTACTTGTGTTTTGCATGTGTTTGAACTGCTAGGTTGGCAAGAGCTGGGGCAAGTAATGGAGATCACCCTGTTACACGGTGGCACTTGGGTCTTGAACTGTCAAACTGCCAACCTTCCGGCCAACAAGCCCAGCAGCTTAACCACTTGGCCACCATGGTTTAGTTATTATTTCTACTTAAGGAGCTGATAGCCGCTATAGCCAAGAGAGCCTTTGCAAAATTCCTGAATCAGAATCAGAAGTGGCTTCTTCTCATAGCCACTTATACCTTAAATACCACTCTGTATGACTATTGTAATGCACTCTACATAGGGCTACCCTTGAAGACCCAATGCATACAGTTAGTGCACGCATCAGCTGGCATAGTTAAGAGTGCATCTTCTTATACCTAAGCAAAACCAATTCTGCCATCAGTTGGCTTCCAAATATAAGTCAAGAGGCTGGTCGTCAAGCTTTAGAAGCCTACCCGGGCTCTTAGGACCTGTCTATCTTCACAGAACTATGCCCTCTTATATGCACTGCAACCATATCTCACCTTTTTGACCACCCCACCCCACCCCACTTATTCTGCCGATGTACCTAATAGGGTCAGTTACATCTTTTAATTCAGTTTGCTGTGAGTTTTTCTTTTGCTTTGCAGCCCTTGATTTTAAACAAATTACATGCAACTCTGAAAAATCTTACTGCTGACTCTGAAGATTATTGTTGCTTTGCCTGAGGCCCAACAGGTAGTGGTTGTTGTTGTTTTCTTGTCCTTTTTAGAAAGCAAAGTCATTGTACTCTCTAATTTGACTTGTTTTTAATAAGCTGAGATGTAGGCATGGCTATTTGGAGGAAATATTTGAATATGCACAAGGGTAGAAGAATTGGAAGAGTGATAGATATTAACATTTTTCCACCATTCCTAGGACTAGTCTACTATTTTATGGTTATTGAAAATAAACTCTATTCTAGATGCTTCTGGAAAGGGGGAGGTCTTAATGTAAACACTTTTATTTTTTTTTAAAATCAAGATTTCTAAAACTCATTCACTTTTAAGGGCATGTCATTTCAAGATAATGGACAATGAGGATTAAGTGTGGGGAATATGTACCAACAAGGACTCTTGCTGAATTCAGATCTCCAATACTTATCCATCAAATTGAAAATGGTGACAAAACTTGGCAGATAAGTTTCTGGCATACTGTATCAGGAACCCTGTTTCTTCGACTGAAGCAGGAGATTTTTAAGTAGAATGTGATTGCCACAATGTTGTCATGCTTCTGTTGTCCTACAACGTTCAGCAAAAATATATCATCACTATATTCCATATAGGATTAGTTGTATTTACTTTGACAAGCAGGTACTTAACTAAGGCCCACTGAGATGATTTTTCTCAGCCTTTCTAATATTGAATTTAGCACCATCTTCTTACAAAGAATTTCTTCCTCTGTTGCTATAAATATAAAGCAGCTTTAGTTAAATGAAATATCTACAGGATTTGCCCCTGGTTGAAGGGGTTCCCTCCCACACCCTAGAAAATTAAGGCACAAGTAAAATAATGTAAATCTCAAAAAGCAAGGAGCAGATCATTTTTTCCCAAAGGTGCTTCTGACTTTCATAGCCAGGTTTCATGATACGCAATTTCCATTCTAGTTCATTTATCTCTCTTAAAACATAAAATTTCACCAACTGTAAATGTCAACTCTTTGTTATTTGCTAATGCCATTTTAAAAATCTTGAATTGTTTGCTTTGTTAAAGGGCTTGGCGAGCGCCGAGTATTCTTTATTTCTATTTTACTACCAGACGTGCTTTATTTTTTTCTTTTTAAAAAAAGATAAAGTAATATATATTTTTTTAAAAAAAATCCAACTGAAATGGGATTTAAACAACAAGAGTGAAGTTTGCTATTATCATAAATGTGTGAAGCGCTTTCTGAATAATAAAATGGATCAGAGATTCAGGATAATTCAAACGGAAATGTTATGCTCAGCATCAGAATTAGATTACATTAATGTAGTTCGTTTGAAATGGTTTAAAGGCCACTGGAAGTGCGAATAAAGAATCTGTATCATAACGTTGAATAAATAGATTGCGGCTTGTGTTTATAATAGCAGTGTGCTAAACAAATCTATTACCGAATTGCTGAATGCGGCAATAAATTATTGCTATTATTAAATCTTTTTCTGTGTGATGATAAATTATAGGTTTAATTAGAAACATTCCCTGGGTAAATATATGAGTATCATTTGGGAGGAGGGAGGGCCATGGAAAGCTACATATGAAAGCACATGGTTCATGGTGTCATCGCCCAAATAATGCACTTTATGTAATCAGCATCATTTATTTAACAATGTCATGATGCACAATTGTGACTTGCACTGGAAGCTCATTTGATCTGCTCTGAAACCATATTTAGCTAACCTTCAGAAAGAGAGAGAGAGAGATGATAAATAGCTAGAGGTAGAGGTAGATAGACAGAAGATTGATAAAGATTAGATAGATAGATAGAGAGAGATGATAGATATAGATAGATGAAAGATTGAGAGAGATAATAGATGAAAGATAGATATATAGATAAAAGATATAGATAGATAGATAGATAGATAGATAGATAGATAGATAGATAGATAGATAGATAGATAGATGGATGGATGGATGGA
>JANHZU010002959.1:348419-366346 GCA_032468055.1 Acrochordus granulatus
GATGATGAAGGAGGAGGAGGAGGAGGAGAAGGAAGGAGGAGGAGGAAGAAGAAGAAGGAGGAGGAGGAGGAGGAAGAAGGAGAAGGAGGAGGAGGAAGAAGGAGGAGGAGGAGGAGAAGGAAGAGGAGGAGGAGGAGAAGAAGGAGGAGGATGAGGAGGAGAATGAAAAATAGGGAACCCTACTGCAGAAGTGCCGTCCTTCGCAGACGGAAATCGGTTCGGAGGTGACCATCCACACAGTCCAACTTTGGATGGTGGATTCCCATCTGCTTATGTCTACAGATGTGCACATATTTTTCCATACCGTGTGGTGCCCTGGGTGGTTTTGTTAAGCGCAAACGGTACTTCGTTCAATTTCTCCCTCCAGTAATTCATTTAAGAATGTTGATATTTGGAATCGCCGTATTATTAAAATGCCAACGCTAATGATACCGTACGCCTCTCATCCCCCTTTCTTTGCACAGCTCCATTTGGAGAAGCGAAATCTCGACCTAACAGAAAGCATTTAAATTAAGACAAATGTTTCTTTGTTTCCTGCCCATACTCATAAACTAATCAGCAATATGAAAAAT
Organism: Acrochordus granulatus; assembly: GCA_032468055.1. Classification (NCBI taxonomy): domain Eukaryota; kingdom Metazoa; phylum Chordata; class Lepidosauria; order Squamata; family Acrochordidae; genus Acrochordus; species Acrochordus granulatus. The sequence goes on from JANHZU010002959.1 coordinate 348,992, forward strand.
TGCCATTCTCCCTACAAACAAAAGCAGGAGCAGGCTAGTTAGGGACTGTAAGACAATGCATCACGAGTCCCCTTATTAATCTTTTCTGGAAAGAGGTAGGAAAATGTTAATCTGTCAACAATCATCTTTAATAATTAGGAGGGGGCCCATTCAGTTTGACAACTGCTTTACTTGCACTTAAAATGCAGCAATCTAAACTTAATAATGGCACATAACGCATTCTTTATTTTTCTGATTGTCTTCTGGCAGGAAATCGGAGAGGTACCTGTAAAAATACTCTTTTGTAGCGAGTCAACTCAATACCCCGAGGGAAACATGGGTAAACCTTGACATAACCTATTTTTACTCATGCCTCTGGCGATTTTATATTCAAGTTTGTAGGTGAACATGTCAGGCAGTATTCAGAATAAATCTGGAGATGTAGTGTATTAATCATAGCTTTGCCCAAGTACATTTCTTCTCAGTTGGCGCTTGGAAATTTCATGACATTTCTTCAAGGTGACATCCTACTGGACATCTCAACAGGGTCAATCTAGAAATCCAATTTAAAAAAAAACTATCCATGGCAATAAAGAATGACCCTGTATCAAAACCATCCAGGATTGTATGTGGTATACAAAAAGCTATGTCCTTCCAGAGCTCCTCAACATGGTTTAGACCAGGATGTCCATGAGACTATCTTCTCCCAGAACTTCTCCCTGCTCCAAAAGATCAGGAATGTCATCTTCATCTTTTTTTTTTTATTCCAGAAAGCCACTAAATCCTGTCTTCACTCATAGGCTGGTGATGAACAGAATCTTTCTACTGGAAGTTGAGATGTTGCGACGGTTCTCAGAGCACCGCTCCTTTGTTTCTGGTGCCAAGTAGGATGGTTTTTTATTGTATTTTGGAAGCTGCCATGAGCACTGTTGGATCGATTGGCATATAAAAGAGCAGAAAATTAGGTAAATACGTTTCGGCTACTGGGCATGCTGGACATGAGGAGAACATGTTCTGAGCACCACATTGGGTGTGGCATATTTATCTGTTGCCTAATATTCTGTAGTTTCCCAGGCTATTCGCTCATCAGTCTCCCTGCCATCTCAATTCAGCTGGCAGCCATTTATTGTTTTTATTTTCTCAGAATGGCTACATGTGGAACCCAATAATATTTTTGGTAATATAGGCTACCTTGGAAGATGATGTTCCTCTTTCCAACAAGCTAGGCTTCCTTTTAATTTTCTTTAAAAGCAAGAATTATCTTTATTTTTATATATATATATATAGCGGGCTCAGCAAGGTCTAAGAAGAGGCATCGATGTGGACACTTTAAGCTCATAGATGTCATCCTGAGATTCCCAGAATTATTCCAGTTTCAATATATCTTACCCAATATTGAAACTATATTTGTAGCACCTTTAAAATCTATGACTTATCAATATCAGTTTAACAACCTGACAACAAAGACGCAATAAAATCTGAGAAGTTGAACACTGCTGCATTTAGCCATTGTACAAATGTAGATTAATATCATAATTATTTTATAGACTCATAGTTAGTTCTTTCAGATACAGCAAACTCAATTGACCATGAAATGAAATTTCATAGTTAAAATGCCTCTTTTACGATTTTTTTATTGTAGTCATAAAAAAAATAGCTTCGAGGAAAAGGTAACTCATAAAATATACAATTTAAATAAAGGAATGTTATCGTTAATAAATATTTATCAGTTTAATAAAGTGCGTATTTTAAATAAATAATGACAAGCCTATATCAACACATATTTGAAATATAAATTTTATATTCAGGATGATGTTAATCTTAAAGAGGCAAAAGAACTCAGCAGAAAATCTGGTTGTTTTGCGTAGACCGTTTTTCTTGCTTAAGCGGTTTTTGATTTCTTTGTGTATAGTTGATCTGGGTGGGTTTCGGTTTTAACACTATGTCTGCACGACACACTGAACCATCATTGATCCTCCTAAACCAATTAACACCTTGATAATTTTGGTACTGAGAGCCAGTTTGGTGCACTGGTTAAGGCAGCAGGCTAGAAAGTAAGAGGCACGAAAGCCAACTGGGTGGCTCTGAGCCAGTCAATCTCACTCGGCCCTGGGAAGCAGGCAATGGCAAACCACTTCCAAAATCTTGCCAAAAAAACCCTACAGGGACTCGTCCAGGCATACAAGGAACACAGTATAAAAATACACAACTGATAATATGTTCTTCTGACTCTTTTTTCCTTCCTGACTCTTATTATGTATACAGTTTCATCCGTGTTTGCAGTAGCTGGACTTGGGAAAACAGATAAAAGACGTACAAGGAAACTCTGGGAATCCAAGTCTTAAATCAGTGTAGCAGATTAAGGACCATGACAGTTATGCAATACAGGTAATCCTCGACTTATGATCAGAATTTCCGCTGCCGTGCAAGATAGTTGTTAAGTGAGTGGAAATAGATTTGGCCATCTTTTCTTTTATGGCAAAGCTGTTAAGCGGATCACTGCAGTTAAGCGAATCACGCAGTCGTTAAGCGAATCCGCCTTCCCCCATTGACCTTCCTTGTGGGAAACCAACTGGGAAGGCTGCAAATGGTAATCATGTGACCCCAGGGCTGCAACCACTGTCGATGCATGCGAGTTGCCAAATACCCGAATTTTGATCCTGTGTCTGCGGGGATGGCGCAACAGTCATAAGCATGAGGACCGGCGCTGAGGTCGCTTTTTTCAGCGCTCTTGTAGCTTCAAACAGTTGTTAAACAAATGGTTGTAAGTCGAGGACTACCTGCAGTACGCTTCTTACTTTTCAGTCTTCCATAAAGGGTTTGTAGGGTTTAAGAGATTAACACAGCTTAAATTATTCACAGCTCTGCATTTCTTCGCTGCAATAAAAACGGGTAGGTAGCCAAAGGATTAAAAACAACTGTTCCTACCATATGTAATCCATTGCTTTGGATAATGCCATCTTGCTCCACCAGGTTTCGAGATACGGTAATGGAAGGCAGGTCCAAATTTTGCGGTGGAAACTGAGGTGTGAACTCATTTCCTTGAGCCACCAACTGATCACTCAGGCCTTGGAAAGGCAGGAGAATATCAGCCATCCCTAAATTAGTGGGATCCAGTTCAGGGGGTGGCGTAATGGGTGGAATCTCAAACTCTTCATCTCCAAGACTTGGAGTATGAAATATTTGCTAAAAGGGAAAAAAAAGATTCTCCGTCACAATGGCACAACAACAAAATACAGTTAAAAAAATCACTTTCCTTCCCCACCACTTGACTCACAAGCAAACTTGCTTTTTGTTCTTTTTTTACAATTAAGTCACGAGTGCAGCAAGTTTCACGTCTGCCCAGCTCTCTTTGGCTCCTTCAAATTAAAGATTTAAGTCTCATTATCATATGGCTTTAATGATGTATCAGTATTAACTGTTTTTTAATGCACACTTAATTAGCAACATCTGTCTTTGTTGTTGGAGTGAACATCAGCTGCCCGATGGGCTGGTTTTTTTTTTTTTTATCTCGATAACAAATTGCTAGTTTATTGACATATTAGTTAAAAACAAGCGAACAAACAAACACAAGCAGCTTACAAATTGGTCTGACGCTACCGCAAGTGTTCCCAATTCTGGAAGTGCACATATGTGCTGGTTGTAAGTCTTACAGCTCGCTGTATAATCCTGTTTCAAGTTCCCTCCTACTCCCTTTATTTCGGAGAACAGATTGCATCGTATTAAGGTTGAACGTTGCAGGAGTTCAAAGGTTTATTTCGCCTAATGGCTCCTAAAAGGGCTACCTTGATTTTGTCAACACGGAACAAGATATGTGAGTGTTAATGACAGGTCTCTTCTGAAAAACACAAGTCCCGGATCATTATTCACATGTTAATTTCTACACTCTGATTTGCACTTCCAGGTAGTCCTCAATTTAGAACCACAAGTAGGACTGGAACTTCCATCGTTAAGCGGTTGTTAAACTGCGAAGGGATGTGGCTGTATCCGAAGTGTCCGAAGTGTGCTCACTGGGGAGGGTGTGACCGTCAGAACTTCGGATCTCTTACGGGTCGTAAGTCCCCTTTTTTCAGGTACGTCATAACTTTGGTTGCTAAGCAACCAGTCTTAAGTCAAGGACGACCTATACTTTGTTAAATATTTATGAGACCCTTCAGGGGACCCATCTGACCAATGCAGAAGCATTGTTATTTCATTGTTCCAAATACTAGTAAGATGTAATAGAATGGGCATGTTCTAGGTCCAATCTTTAAAGTGAAGGTATCTACTGGGACCCACGAGATGTACCTTCCCCATCACAACTCCTGCCCTCTGGAAAAGTATCCTGTAGAGGTTCAAGGTGCCCCAATCCCACTATCCTGCCTTTTTCCCCCTCAGGTAGTTGGTTAGGAACTATGTCCACATGGGAACTTTATTAATGTGTTGATATATTAATCTCTGGCTTAGTGCCTGAACTGATATTTTTATCTCATATACTGACCAGAGTATCATCATGATTTGGGTGGCCTATACATTTAATTAATAAGTTAATAAATAATAAAATAAGTTAATAAAAGTCAAGTTAATAAAGTTAATAAAAGTCAACAGCTGTTGACTTTTATATGTTCAATCTAAAGGCTCCCTTTTCAACCCAAAATAGAGCTTTGACCCAATGGTGGCCAATAAGTTCTTTTGAGTATGAACCCATCGATACTTTGGTTATGTAGAGTGAAAAATGACCCAGTGAGCATGACACAAAAACAACAGAAAGTATCTGTAGCACGCAGTGGAAATGTGGGGTCCTTGGTACTCTCTGAGCTGGGTTGTTTCACGCAGATGTTTCATTACCCCAACTAGGTAACATCATCAGTGCACTGATGATGCAAGAAAACAACAAAGCTCAGACAGCACCAAGGTCTCCACGGATATGCTATTCCACAGCTTTTCTGTTATCCATTATTATTACTACTCAGTAAAGAAACCACTGTGATTATTTTTGCGGCTTCTGAGCAACACAACCCCTCCAACTGTTTTCCAAATCAGTACCACAGAGAAGCCAGACAAGCTGCACCCCAAACCACTTAAGAGTTTGGGCAACTGTTGCTGAGGAAAACTCGAGCTTAATAAAGATATTAACATCTCCAAGTAATGTGTTGTTTTGGAGAAATGCCAACGTCTATGGTCACAACAGACGGCATCACCAAGAATTCCATGGCAATCTACTTTGGTATTGTTGGCCAGAAAAATTCATGGGCATCACCATCTAGTTACCTGGAGCTGAGTTTGAATTAAGAGTTTTTATCCTAGACATTATGATGGTTTTATTTTATTCTGATCAGTCCACAATTCTGCGTTAAAAGAAGGCAGCCATTTTGCTTCATGCATTATTTACATCGTCCGAAAGAGCGACTTAATGCCAGTTAATTTAAAAATGATATGTTCAGTGAAATTTCTCATTAAGTGGCTAGAAATTGTCATCCTTCAAACTGTTAATGATAGATATAAATATGTTAATGATGATATAAATTAATAACTGCTTGGGAGAAAATGGAAACTGAAACCCAACGAAGGAAAAAGGGACTCTTTTCCTTGCGTACAAAAACTGTCCGCTGTCATTACTGTTCTCGTTTCAAGAAAGAAGACATAGCAGGCTACCGTCTGCAGAAATAACACCCATCTTCAAAGAATCAGGCAGTCTCACAACACACACACACACACACACAACACATGGGTACAAATACTGCAACTTCATCTCAGTCCTGCAAGCTCTGCTTTGCATCGGGGAGATATTTATTCCCATTTTAATATTAAAATGGGTGGGGATATTCACTCAACAGACTTGAAGTTCATCAACACAAAAGGATGAATTGGCCATGGAAGGCATTTGGCTAATGAAAGCAACCCTATGGCTACATTTTACAGTTGGGTTTGGCACAAAAGCTGCCTAGTAACAGATGCAATGATAATTTGTGACTCATTTACTACCCCATTACTGCTTAATGAAATCTAACATATCACATTAACAATATGGATAAACACTCGTTCCTGATATGTGGCATTTGGCTTCATTACCATCGTAATTATCATTTGAAATATTATTTCAATAAATATTTAAGGTGCTTCAGGATGGAGTTGTTTTGAAGACAGCAAAACTGGGCGACAGCTTTTGTGACACAGGGCAGGTTTCAGCACAAACAAATAACCCACTTCAGTTCCTTAGCCTAGGTCACCTTTCAGTGCTAAACGCACAAACAAAGTGGCAGGCATTAGATGAAAATGCAATTTATGATTTAACAAGTCCACAGTGAAAAGGTATCGAACATTAGGGAGTTGGTAACTGAATTTACCTGAACCTGATGACTACAAAGTTGTACTTCACATCTGAAAACAGATATCAATATTCAGTTGTTCTGTGCACCTTCATAGTATAAAAAGTCTAAATGTTTTAAGTCAGACATGGCAACGAAATTCGCTTTGCCAAGGGGAGTATCCTATGGAAAAAAACTCCAATAGTTCTGTTGCTTATATGCCCCTGTATAACTCAACTATTTTATATCAATATTCAATTGTTCTGTACTCCTTCATAGTATAAAAAGTCTAAATGTTCTAAGTCAGACATGGCAACGACATTCGCTTTGCAAAGGGGAGGTTTCTATAAAAAAACCCTCCAATGGTTCCATTATTTATATGCCTCTCTGTAACACAACTGTTTTATAAAACAGTGTGTTTTCCAAAAATGATCATATTTGTTTTCTTGATGTATTCCAATTGCTTAACAGAAAAGAAAAAGGAATTTGAACTATCTCATGCCATGATTGCTGGAAATAACGTACAGATAAGTGGATAAGATGAATGTAATCTAAATGAAGACAAAGTCTCCTGCTGAAATAATCTTATTCTAAATCACTTGGCCTATTCCTATTCTGAAAAGTGTTTCCATATAAGTGCAATTTGATTCTAGAGAAATATTAAATATAAAGAACCTACTTTTAGGTTCTGGACAAGACCGGACAATGTCTTTAAGGGGTTGTGTTGCCCCTTATAAGAGCTATTAACTTTTCATGCCTTTCTCTCTCAAGATTACTTTTGGGAAGAGGGAAAATCCACCAATCCTCAACAACAACAACAACAACAAAATGGTGCGTGTGGTTAAATGCCATCTGCACTGAAATGTTCAAAACATTTGTTCCTTTTGATAAAAATGCAAATTTGGAGAGCTGTTGTATCAACATATAACAGCCAATGTCTGACACGGTGAATTATCACAGCTGGAATTAAATTGTCTCTGAACAGCTGCTGGCAGTAGAGCCTTCATCAATGTTTGATTCAAATAGAGGAATGAAATTCTACAGAATGAAACATCATGTTGTCATTACAGATGGGGGTGGTGTTCATTACCACAACTAACACCGAAGCCAGTGCCAACCAATCTTCCCTTATCTAAGCAATCTTGCTGGAAGGAAGGAAAGAGAGAAGGAGGGAGGGAGAGCAAGCCATTGTTTTAGAAATGTGATCATAAAAATACTACACTGAATGCAGCCACATTTATCACATTTCTCCAATAATTTTTCTTCTCTGTAGTTCTTGATTTTTTCCTCCTGCATAGGGGAAAGGAATACATGGAAAAAATATTTCTGGCTCTGAGGCAAAGAAGGTTCATTGCTGACCACATTTCTGTTGATCTTAGATGTTTTGGTTTACAACGTCCACTTTTAATCAGATGTTGCAGGTTTGAGCTCACTGCAATATTCATGCCCTCCATTAATACAAATGAACCAGAAAGAGACATTTAAAAAAAGCCAGACAAATTAATTAGGTAATGCCAAGTTTTCCATTTTCATCCAGCTGGAACAAGCATGTGTGTTGGTCAAAAACTAGCTTAATTTGGAAACAGTGTCACTTTTACTACCCTGATGTTCTGTAGAAGACTATCAAGGAGAAGACCAAGAGACTGAAAGAAGTACAGCAGGAAAGTCCAACCATGGCAACGTTAAGATGTGTGGACCTCATCTCCCAGAATTCCTCAGCCAGCATAACTACTGTCTTGAAGTTGCCAAGGTTAGGCATCCCTTAAATGACAGGAAAGCTGGGCTGGCAGATTCTTCTTCATCCTTCCAAGATACTAGTCAAATCCACCATCCCTGTGATCTAGTCAGTCCATCAATGCAAACATCTTGCTTCCATTTAACCAAGGCAAACCATTATGCAAAGTCTCTTCCTTGTTTTCCCCGGAAAATAAACAATCCTGCAAACGAGCTGTGTTCCCTTTGTTTTTCTAATATTATTAAGAACCTAAATTAAAAATAAAGTATTTGTGCCTTTGACTATGGGTCATAGTGAATTAGCTTTTAATGTATTTGCTTTAAAACGTATCCCTACTGTGCCTTCCATTTGCTTCCTCCTGGTTGCCTTTATGTATGTGTGTGTTATTTATATATATACAGTACACACAATACACACACAGAGACGCACAAACAAACACACATTTGCACAGATTTGTTTTTATTGAATGCTACGTAGGTAACACTCTTACCAACAACTAAATTGACTGGCAATGGAAAAGTGTCAGGTTATTTTCCCTCTCATTAAAGACTTTATTTTGCGCTCCATAAAACACACAGAGAATTTTACAGTTCACCTGTTGAAAGGCTGCAAAAATTATAAAAATGAATAACAGAATTACAGTGGAGAGGAGTAAAGTGTGTATGAGGGGAAAGATGATACATACCTCATTTGCCGCAAAAAATGCATTATTTGCTTCTGCCATATTCATATAGTTATTGTTGCCAAACTGAAATGAAAAGTATTGTATTAATATATTGCATTATATCATATAATATATTCTATATTAGAGCAACTTTGGCACTAATTCTATAGTAGTCAGTGTAAAAAATTAACTTGGCACACTTCTCACATTTGTCCAGTTTCAACCATTTTTAATTAAATGTTCACTTGGGAACTGTGAGAACTGACAAGCACTGGAGGGTCTTAAACCTTTTGCTTTAACTGTTCCTTCTAGAGCCAGTATTTCCCAATATATGTATTTATTTATAGAGTGATTATTTAAAATAAATTTACACCTCCTTTTCAGGCAAAGCCTTTTTGAAGGCAGTTTCCATGTTAAATCTTTAATCATGTATAACGAACAAAGAACTAAAACAGAAATCACCAATGTCTAAGAGAACAAAAGTTGTCAAAACATCATTATGAGGAAAATGCAGATGGGCCACGGTTCATTTAAATAGGATGGGATTGTAGAGTTCATTTCAATATAATATGAGGAAACTCAAGGAACTCTCTTGAGCTATGCTTCTACCCAAAGATAAAATGCATCCTCTCTCTTTTGATAAATGCTGTCATCTAATAAATATTTTCAGTAGATGAGTAGAGACTCAGAGATAATCTTAGGGTTTTCTTAAATTCATAATAAATTCAATTTTCAAATAAATTGGTGCAGATCATTTAGGGTTTTAAACAGGTATAATCAAAAGTCAAATCTGAATGATAAATGCGCTGGGAATCATGCAACTATTTTACATTGTTTGTGTGTGTGTGTGTGTTACTGTCTAGACAATGGAAGCACCATCTAAACAATTGAGATCCATTTACAGCTCTCTATATAGCATATTAATCTAATCAGCTTCTAAGCATGTTGTAACAATAACAAACGCTCTAGATATAGTGATAGTTAGAAAATTGTTCAGGTAACAGTAGGCACTTCTGGTAACCCACACCATGTACTTTTTCACAACAGCATCAAGACCAGGTTGGAAAAGTCAAATTGCAGACTTGACTGTCCATGGGAACAGTAGTTCATACAACATATGATACATACTGGTATCTTCATCTCCAGAGAACATTTTTCACCATATGTATCCACAGTCTTTTCATTATTTCTAGATTCAGTCTCATCTTGTTTACTCTATCCATGTTATTCTGGATTTCCATGGTCTTCCTGGGACATCTTGGGAGGTAAATGTTGAATTGTATGTCATCTATATGCTACCTTTTTCTTAACTTCTCTCCTTGGCTTCCTTTAGATATTAAACCTGCTTCATAAAGACACTGAAAAAGATCAATTCAGCTTGTGATATCACCAATATGTTGATGATATTCAATCATTCCCATGGGTATCTCTCTGAAGATTGAATTCCTGCCCAGTGTCTAGAGCCTGTTGGAAGGTATGGAAGAAGCAGACTGAAGGTGAACCCTGACAAGAGAGAGCCATGGTCTATCTCTGGAAAAGGTCAGCCTGCTCCTCAGCCAGTTTGATGGATTGGGGTCCTACTGCTGAATGGAGAGGTGGAAGCTGGTGTCATGGGCCAGGACTCAGATGCTGAGTTTGACTTTGAAGAAGAAGATTGGAACCTGTGGAATGTCAGCCTCGGGAGACATCAAGCCAAGAGTCACATGAGGCTGATCAACAACAGATGTCAGATGAAGATGACTCAGGACTCCCGGTCCCTGCACACAGAAGGTAGAGAGCAGAGCAGAGATGTTCTATAAGGCTTCTTGCCAAGCAAGAAAGTAAATCTCTCGATTAGGGACCACTGGCTGCAGCCCGATTTAAGAGGTGGTGATGACATTGATGATATATCAAATACATAAACTGCTCATTCCCAATGACTCTGGGCAGTTCACAAATAAACATGAAAAGGAACAAAACAAGGTAACAGTAGACAAGAACGAGGAATAAAAGATGGAGCTGATTGGGAGCAAAAACAAATCCTGACCATCTAAAGCAGCCTTAAACCACCCTTGCCAAAGCCCTGGGCAGAGAACCAGTCTTCTCAGGCAATTCAAAACAGCAGCAGGTTGGGGGCTATCTGGACTTGGGGTGGCAGCTCATTCCAGGGGGCAGGGCCTGCAACTTCCAGGGACCCGACAATAATAATATAATACTATGCTTAAATTTTATTGTACTATAGATGTCTACAAACCATTGAGAGCCACAAGATTATGACAGCCTAAAAATATCTAATAAAGCTGAAGATGAATAAGTAAGACTCCCACATTGCTACATCCACACCAGGCAGAGTTCATATTTTCAATTCAGAGTTCATATTTCAATTCCATATGAATTGTTATATCTATATATATATTATTTGTGTACACATTTACACACATAGACACTGACTTTTATTATGGGCAGCGTCCAAAACTGAAGTACAGTTCGAGACAATTAGTATAAAGTCACCAGAATCGTCTTTGTTGAGATGGGTAGCTTGATTAATAAATAAAATTTAATAAAGCTCTTTGCGTATATATATTTAAGACATACTGTATATACATAATATCTTTAAACAAATCTCTTTGCGAGCTGGGCGGCCAATAAACTCAATAAATAAATTTATTTGTTTAAATAAATAAAATCATAAAATCGATTTACCGAGTTACCGAAATTATTAAACAAATTAAAACATGGAAAGAGTTGAATCATATTTAAAGTAATAATTAAATTGTGACTAAACTTTGAAGTGACAGAAAGACAAGCATAGAAAAGTTAGGTGCATTGAATCCTCATCCAGAACCAAAAAATCTACATTTGGGGTTTGGATAAGAATTTAAATGCCAGCACCTCAATTTACTTACTCACTGAAGAAAGGCATTGATCCCAAGAATCACCGGTGAATCTCAAACCTTTTATTTTTGTTATTTTTTTATTGTTTTCCTTTAAGTTGCTAAAGTAAGTTACATTTTATAGGAAAGTTACTAGAAAGATACACAGGTTTACCATGTTTGTTGCACCGTAACTGTAACTGCAACAGCCACTGAGAAAGCCACGAAGAACTCTTTGCAGAACTTTTCTGAGTTGTGAAAAGAGCGCTGATTCCCACAAGCGTAAAGTTTGGACAATCAGGAAGAAATGATTGTGCACACTGGCTGTGAACAAAAGGTTCATCGCCACCATTGCCATATGCAGGAATTCATGGCATACAAGAGACGGCTTAATCTTTCTCACAGCAGACAACTTCAACCAACCAATCAATCACAAAAGCAACGTCCATTCGTTCATTCGAACTGAGGATTTTACCCTAACACTGCATGGAATGTATTTGACACCAATGTAAATTTCTTGATCTTTTTCTTCTTCGAAAGGTTCTTGCACGGTGTGGAAAAATGCAGCGAAGGTGAAACTGTAAATTAGCGCACGCGCTTCTATGTTGAAAGGATCCAAGAACAAGCGGAAAGTGTTTAGAAATCAGAGGCAAATTGGGATTAACCTCCACTGTAAAAATCAAACTTTATTGTTTGTTTGTTTGTTTTGCTGTCCCCTTCCATGGCAGAGAGATAACTCTACAATAAATTTGGTCAGCAGATAATTCACACATTCAGTTAAAGACGACACCAGTACCACAGACGATGCAGTTGGCAGTTGTGAACTTTGAGGGTGAACTTTGCTTGTTTAGATAAGAAAGCTGTGAACAAGTGAAAGGTGAATACATCAGATCACGCTATTAGCCATTTTAGCTCCATAAAATGTTCTGAGAGCTTATGAACCATAAAATCATAAAGCAGCCGCCCAGAATCACCTGACGCTAAGATGGGTGGCATATAAATTTAATAAATAATACCAGAGAACGCGAGGATTGGAAGAGGCCTTGGAGACTGTCGACTCGAATCCTTGACCTTGTGCACTAAGCCAGGATGAGCGCAACAGCCATCCAGTGATCCTATGACTACCCAAGGCAATCTGTTCCACTGTGGAATGGCTCTTAACCATTAGATTTCTAATTTTACAACCCAGATCAATTTCCTGTCAATGTAAGTTCATTGGTTTTTTTATATCTTCTGGAACACTTCTGAATCTCATCTTCTACCTGAGTTCCTTCTTGAAGATAACTATCATTTTTCAACCAGACTTCTCGCTATAAATACTGAGAATGAAGGTAAACCTTAAATATTTTGGGCACACAATACAAAGGCAAGGGTCACAGGATGCTTGGCAAAACTGAAGGCAATTGCCAAACAGCCTCAGAGAAGGACAAGGTGACTATAAGCACGAAGTGAGGCAGATATGTACAGTCCAACAATTCTGGGGGGGGGGAAAAGTCCACTGGAGAGTTAGAAGCGAATAAACAACTGAACTACAACCATCACACAAAGATGATAATTTTACCATCTTTGGATTAGTAGAGTCTATGGTTCTCACTAGCTGCTGAAAAAAAATATTATTTCTGCAGACTGTTCCTGTTTTTCATAAAAGGATATGGTTTACATATGGCTGGGCTGGAAATCCCTGATTCAAGTTCAGTCCAAGCCTTGTTCATTTGAGTCTATAGGCATTGCAGGAGAAGAGAAGAGGGTGAGTGGTGAAATGGACACGATGATTTAAATCCTGGGACTTACGCAACATGACAGGTATCAGGGCACAAATGCAAAAAGGTGGAATTTGTTTTGTGATGTCACTGCTTCAGTCATGATTCTTCGCCACCCCTAACCCTAAATCTTTTCAAAACGTGTTCTTTTAAGCAGTAACTCTTTCCCCTAGAAAGATAACAAAAATTTAATGGAAAAACGTAGCCCGCGTGGATTCATTTCATCTCATCATTTCACTTAAGTTCAGAAAAAGTGCCAAACCTAAGAAGTCAAAAGAAAAGAGGCCACAGAAATGTAAAGACTCTTGTTCGTGTGAAATATGTGAGGAATTTTAATCAAAGTCTGCAGCGATGACGAGCACATAGACTTCCATTCGTTCCTGCATTGTCACATTCCTTCCCCTTCTCAACTTTTCTTGTAAACTTTCAATTTACTGCAATGTACAGTTCATGACCATTGTTTCATGCGCCTCATACTTCTACCCATGTCATCAGAATTAAAAACTGCAGCAAATAGATGTATGTCAGAACCAACGTTACAGACAGCAAAAATCCTGACCCTCTATTGAAAACATTGGGAAAGAAGATAGCATTCTTGCTATCTGTATTTTATTTATATTTTTATTTCATAATCTAGAGAGCAATTCAGACTGAAAGCATTTCATAGGCTTTTTCCTTGTTTCCTTCGAAAGCATATTTTAATCTTTTTTTTTAAAAGCTGTCAGGTCTGGGCTGCAAAGATCCAGATTAGATGGCAGCAAAGAGATCTAGAAATCCTTTGCTGCTATCTTGCAGTTATCTGAATTAGCAATTCAGATCTAGGAGTCCAAGGAAAGGAATATTCAAGATGGACAGAGGTAACTCAGCAGTGGCAGAGGAGAGGCAAGGAAAAGGAAAAATATTTATGGCAGTCTTCAAATTATGACCACAACTGAGACCACAATGGTTACATGAGTCACACCTGATTCTGTGACCTTTTTTTTGCTTTGGTTGTTAAGTGAATCACTGTGCTCATTCAGCAAATCCAACTTCCCCCATTAACTTTGTTTGCTGGAAGATGGCTACAAAGCTGGTCATCAGGATGATGCAACCATCATCAATCCATGCCAGTTGCCAAGCTCCCTAATTCAGATCACATGACGGTGGAGATGCTACAGAAGTTTTAAGTGCAAGGACGGGTCCTAAGTCACATTTTGAGGGCCGCCATAACTTCAAATGGTCATTAAATGGATGCCTGTACGTTCAGAGGCCCTGTCCTCTGAACGGGGCCCTTGGTGTACTCTCCCCCAGACAACGGAGCCTAAATGAAGACGTCTTAAGCTGCAGTGCTAAAGTGTTCACAATCTCCACTGAAATCAATTGGGTTTACTCTGAGTAAGCTTACTATCGATACACAGGGCAGAGTATAGCAGCTGAAGACGGAGAAGAAAACGGCTGAGGGAGGAGTAATCCTCCGGACAGTTAGCATGCGCATGTAATTAATGTAAGATCTACAACTAATCAGCTACGAACTGTATCCATTAATTAGCATTGGCCCTAGAGAAATGAGGGGGAAAAATCAGTAGAAACATTAGCACTAAAATGGGCCAATTCCTGGAGAAACATTTTGCATCTTTTGGCATCTGAAATCAAGCAGGTGGCTCCAGCGGTCCAAGTAACGCGAGAACCTTTCACCTGAGGCACGGAGAACAGGAGACACAAAGCATTCCTGCCATATCTTTTGTATCTCTATAAAGCTTACTATTAATGGTTTTTAATTTAGCCAAGCCTTGCCGATCAACCCGGGAAATACCATAAATCACAGAGAAACAGAACAAAGGGCTCCACACTTCTCCGGGAAAATATTTAATTTGGGATAGGCGGTTCAAAAGGTTTTGTCATCGGCTGCTTGAGGTTCTTTATTTCTACAACTCCCTTTCATAAGGGACATGAATTTAACTCTCTTTCTGAAGCCTTTGTCTCAATTTAGCTGGAGTCAGATTGCAGAGAGCCTCTCAGAACAGATGTGGGCAAAGACTCGCCACTGTGATGATCAACTAATGCGGTTCCTACTAATATGTTTCCCACGGTCCATCTGTTTGAGCCTTAAACACAAGAAACCAGCTTTCTGAAATCACAGCAACTGACTACCGTCCGGATTCCCTCTCTCACTCAGGGCTAACCGGAGGAAAGTGGGCTTGGATGCTTTATATGTTGCGGTAGATAAATCTTGTGGAATATCCTATCACGACGTTAGCCGCCACCCCACTTAATGAATTACAACTCCCAAAATAGCCTGCTACTGGTTGCGCTCAAGAGAAATAATTCAAACTGAAATCCAGAATACCTGGAAGCAACCAATTTAGCTATCTTGAGTTAAGCCAGGGATCTGAGATCCTCCAGACGGCACTGAAATAATACCCATCTGACAACAGCATTTTTTTCCACTTCTCCTCCAAGTTCTTCCAAAAACAATTCCCTCCTGAACTCTTATTTTCCACTGTATCGTGACGTTACTTCCATAAAGACAGGGAACGACTGATGGGCACTGTAGATGGAAGGTCTCATAGTGAAAACATATTTAGAATTTTGAGTCTCTAAAAACATAGTAGCCACAGTAGGAGATTAGGTCATTCATAAAACTTCTGCTGTACAAGTAGTCCTCAACTTGTGACTATTCTTTAATGACCATTCCAAGTAACGACAACACTAAAATAGCGACCTACCATTGGTCCCTCACACTTACGATCATCGCAGCATCCCAGGACCAAGGGATTGTCATTTGCGACCTTCGCAGGGGGCTTTTGACGAGCAAAGTCAACATGGGAAGCCAGATTCACCGAACGACCATGTGTTTCACATAACGGCCATGTGATTTGGTTTCAGATCCACTGCACTGAAAAAATGAGCCCCATATTGGGGTGCTCTGAAAAAGAATTTCAGGGAGTAAGATCTTAAACTCCTACATTACTTTCTACAAAAGTCCACGCTCCCGGCTTTTCTGCATGTGATTATGGATAAGTAAATAAATAAGAATGAGATGTATTTTTGTCATAAAGATATGACAGCACTCCCTTTAAAGAAAAAACTAGTCTGAGACCAGCATTAATTGCACTCTTTTCTTTTAAAGATGGTGCTACATCATAGATCAGTTGATTCATTAAGTGAGGGATCAATAAAGTATTTTTCTTTGAACTTTTCTTGCTTTCTTTCTCGTAGTCCTATTTGTCATTTGGTGCTAAGAAATTTGCTATTACTTAGAAAATTGAAAATTGGAATCAACTGTGTTTGTAGCATGCTGGAAGTGTGGAGAATTAGAAAACAACATCACGGATGTAGAGATTTAGTCATACCGCCACATTTCGCATCATCCTTTTGCTTTGCATTTCTAGAAAGAAAAGAAGGAATGTATTGATCCCAAAAGATGCGACTAAGAACCAAAATTTAATTATTTTACAAGCTTAACTACTGTATCTTAATCACTGCGTCAGATACTATCCTCTTTGCATTGGGGGGGATTTGATTACCTTCCAGGACTAACAATCGGAACTGTCTAGCAAATAAAATGTTTGATAAAGGCATAAATAAAATTAAAAACTAAGTGTTTTTTTTCCAAAGGGGGAGGAAGTACTTTTGAATTCGCCATGTTTCTTTGACTGAAATGCCAACTTAAATTAATGGAGAAATTTAAGTTTTGTTCATTAATGAGGAACCACATGGCAATAGGGATAATACAAACAATAAACTGTAATTAAAAGATGAGAAGCTGGACGAATGCTATTTCAGCAGGATTACTCCAACGACGACCATGTTTCGTGGTACTTTCTCAGCAACAAAAAGCAAGAAAGTGTGCAAAGGGAGAAAAACACAGAAATTTCACTTCAGCCAAGCACTGTTGTAATTACAGGTCTCTCGGAGACTAAATTAAAACACATTGTGCAGCGTTAATTTCTATTTTTCTTCACAACACTGCATTTCACCCGTGTTTAAAGCTGTGAAATCTCACTCTCCAAGCTCTTAAAGAGTTGGGAACTACTAATCAGCCTTCCTGTTGTGAGAAGCTACAAGAAGAGTGCTGGGATTTCGGAAAACATGGCTT
>JANHZU010002959.1:408521-423742 GCA_032468055.1 Acrochordus granulatus
ATAGATAGATAGATAGATAGATAGATAGATAGATAGATAGATAGATAGATAGATAGATAGATAGATAGATAGATCACTGCAGTGTAATTTTAGATTGGCTTCCATCAGGAGCAGTTAGGGTGAAACTATAATTTAAAAAATCAAAGTATATGTGGCCAAGTCTTTTGCTAACACTGATTTAAAACTGCATAAATAAAGTTTGAAATCTATAATCAGTGTTACTCTACAGTAGTCACATGGAGGACTGGGCTTGTTCTAGCTGTGAGGATAATCTAATATTTGGAAACAAGTTATCATGCCCTGTTGATTTCAACAGTCCTTTTCTTCCATCTTTTCTTCCAACCCAAGTTATATTCTTCATTAAGCACAGGCAAAAAAGTGTAGGAATTAATAACTGCTAGCAGATCACATGGGAGATGGATGTTCTAAGAAACAACATCTATCAGTTACTGTCTAGTTTTCTTCTAACAACCAGGCTATATGGTATTGGAAAATTATTTTAAATGAGATACAACTGGTTGTTCACCACAAGTATCTGGTTTAGAAATTGTACACACATTAAAGTTGCAGTTGTTTTATTCATAAGGCATCCAAACAAAATGCAAACCAAAACAGAAAAACCCATAATGTATCATAAAAACTGCTCTTGAATTAAGGCAAACAGCAGAGAGAATTCAAACCCAACTCATTTGCAACATTATACGTTTGCTGACCACCAAACGGCAGTGTACAATTGTCTATCGCTTATTAAAACCCTTTAAAACTCAGGAGTGATTCTCCAATTGTAACAATGCCCCTCCTTTCTCTTCATATCATCAACACAGCAGCACACTGATATTTTCCATGTTGCATTGCCAAAGATAATATACACCTAAGCTTTGTCCAAAAGCTATTCAAATACTACCTGGTGAAAAGACGTGTGTGTGTGCGCACGCACACACACTCCTACTGCATTTGGCTGCACTGCATTTATGAAATATATGAAATAATAAGCTGTCATTAAGGCAGCTCTAATTTCAGATGTGTATATTCTCAAGGCATTCAGTCCACATAAACCCAATGAAAGTATCAATTCCTATCATGGATATTTGAAATGAAAGCCAATTGGGGTGGCACCCATCCACAAAGAATTAAATAATTCCAACAAGAAACTTCTGATAACAGCCTTCAACATTTTAAAAATAATCTCTTCCTTCCCTGCTGGCTTTCCATTTTCCCAAACTTTATGAAATGACACGAATAATAAACCCAGATATCAGTTAAGTCTTTGCAAGGCACTGTGATTTCTCAGGATCTTAGGCAGTATCTCATGAGAGGCCCCAAGGTTGGACAAACAGAATCAAAGGGGAAGAGTTCACCATGAAAGGGATCTTTATATACATGTAGAAGGCCCAGTGCTAATAACTTGGCGTGCTATTGACACAGCATAGTGCAAATAGCGAAGTCTTTTTTAGAGTAACATGAGTCACAGTGTACCTCTTAAGTTTGCATTTTCCTTTTCTTGTCTGGCAGCTGGCGAAAACAGACCAGATATTGGTTGAAACATATTTTCTCTAATGCATTTAGCCGCAGGGAATATCCTTCCCTTCTAGCTATTACATGTATTTGTCATCTATAATCTCTTGACAAGAAAGGGAGATATAAATAAGACCCAGAGCTAAGCGGCACTACAACTTCTTCAGATGGCCAACAAGGCATATTAAAAGGTTTCTCCTTTTGATGAAGCTACGAGCTGAAGGATCATCTACGCACCTACTTCTTGGCTGGGGTAGTCCTGAGTTCCTAGGTCTTGCATGCACTTAACTTTAGATGCAGGACTCATGGACTCTCATCAACTTCCCCATAAATAAGCTTGGTTAGTACAATCAAATCCTTGATTTAATATCCTGAACTAAGAAGAACGTGGAGGAATGTGGAAATGTGGGACCATTGTGAGTGAAAACAGGGAGACAGAAATGGCAAGCAACAATGAACAACCATTAGTAAACCATACATTTTAATACAATTTTGATACCCAATCTTAACACACACAAAAACCTAATCCCTATACAAGTCAGCAGCAGCTAACTCCAAACTCCAATTCCTAAAGTACTTTTACTAAAAACTATTCATTGTTCCTGGATTTTCCCAAAAGGCAGAAAAATGCATCTTTAAACTGCACAAGGGTTTTTATTTTCTTTTGGCTCAGATACGGAACGCACAGACCTATTTTCTTAACCAGCAAGTCCTCTGCGGACCAATGAAACTGTAGCAATGAAACTGTAGCTATTCTGCAAGGAGCACACTTTGTAAGTCCATGAATGTTATACTCAAAAACTGCCTTATTTCCAGAGAATGGGGAGGAAGTTATAAGGGATTATATTTCCAAAGGAAAAGAAAACAAAATCAAGGATGATTTGTACATAACAGAGAAGCGACAGGAGGATAATAAAAGTTCTGGCAAGGAAAAAAAAAACTTGGGAAAGTTCTAATTAAAATCCACGGCTGGGTTTAAACAGCAATGCAGTCGAAGTGGTAAGAGTGAGGAAATCTCGTATCCTTTTGCCTTTCTTGGATCTCCCCTACAGCTATGACAAAACAGACCCCCCCGTCCGTCCAAGCAAAGAAACCTATGACCAAACCGGAGCACCATCCAAACCAAGACAAAACTAGGCACCACCCGGAACAAAAGATTCAGGGGGGGAGGAGAGGATTAATGAAAATAATCACCTTGTTGTAGCTGTAGTAACCCAAACACTGGGTAAAGTCCAGACTGGAAGGGTCTCCAGGAAGAGAGCTTCCAGATGCAGCGGGATAAAATCTTACATCCATTTTGGAGGGTGTTTCTTGGGGTGCGGGGAGGGGGCTGCTGGAGATGCAAGAGGGGTGAACCGAGCAGCCAAAGGCTGGGGGAGGCGGGCGGTCTGCGTGTCCAAAGGGCTGAAGTTCTGGAGAAGCTTGGTATAGATCCACCTTCCGAAGGGCTCTCCTCCGCCCCCCAGCCAGCCAGCCAGCCAGCAACACATACACACACTAGCACACTCACACCCACACTCAGCCCAAGCAAGGCGGACCAAGTTGTTGAGCTCTGCGGAGCGGAGGAGACGAGGCGGGAGGGAGGGAAAGGAGGGAGCAGCCCCACCAGGGATGCGGGATGTTAGAGAGGGGGAGAGCGGCAGGTGAGCCGGAAGGTACAGGTGAGGAACGCTCTAGGGGGAGGGAGAAGGGGGGGCCGTTGCGCCTCCGAGAAGGCGGGGAGGCGGCGGCGGCGGCGGCTGCTGCTGGAAGGGGGCAAAGAGCGCCTGCTCGCTCGCCCGCCCGCCCGTCCGCCCCCTCGGCTCGCCCCACCCCTTCCAATGGCAGGCAGGAGCCGGGTTGCCTTCCAGCCTCCGGGACCAGGTGCGCCACACAAAGAAGCCACGCGCCCGGCGCCGAGCAGAGAAAGAGGCGGCCGCGGCGGCGGCGGCAGCGACAGCGGCAGCTCTTTCTCCCCGGCCCCCCCGGCAACCCGCCACAGCAGAGGGGCGCGCAAAAGCGGAGAGCCGGGGGCGCGCGCGGCCCCCTCCCCTCTTCGGGAATCTTGTGAAGGGAGGAGGAGGAAGGACGGGGCGAAGGTGCTCCAGGCGCCCCCAGGGCCACGGTCGAGAGGGAGAGGCGCACAGTGCTCGGGGCCACGCCGGGGTGGGCGGCAGGTAGGCGGGGAGAGAGCGTCGGCCTCCTCAAAGGGTTGAGAGAAAAGGGGACCGAGGAGCGGAGTTGGGCAGGAAAGGGGGCGCCTTTCCTGAGGAGCAGAGCTGAGGAAGGGGCGCCCGCCCTGGCCCGGTCAGAGGTCAGCCCCCTCGGGCGAACCTCCTGCCCCCGACGGCTTGAGAGGCTGGTGGTTCGGGCACCCTTCACGTGGGAACGGGCAACTTTCGGGCAGAAGAAGGAGCGTCCCTCCGTTGGCTGGTTCGCTGGCTGATGCGCGCGCGGGGAGTTTTGGACGACGCCGGGCTCGCGGCTAAGTGGACGCGTGAACGCGGTCTCGGGGCTTCATCGTTGCACAGTGGGGAATCAGATGGGGGCTTTGCGGGCCAACGGGCGGAGGGCCATGCCCTCTGCGGAATGGACCCGGGAAGCTCTTTGAGATAACAGAGATTGCGGACTTAAAGAACATCACATATAATGGGGAGCTGCCCTTGGAGAGACCCTGCATCTAAGGGTCGGTTTCTGACATTTAAAAAAAGCCTCTATTCATACAATCCTCCACTTTGGGATGAACGAAGCAAGAGCCCAAGCAAGAAAATAAATGATGTGCCTCCTTGGACTGCAAATTGTAGGAAGAAAGTTCTCTCTGTGATGTCTGCAGATCCCTTATTGTGGTTGCATGTGTGAAATGCTAGAATAGTATTTTCAAGAGAAGCGACTGACAACTTAGGCACCACCTGCTTAATTTGGTTACTAAATTAAAACATTTCTTAGGTTCACTCAGTACATTGAACGATAAAATAATATGCCTTCGGGTTGGCGCAGCATTGTTAAGCTGCCAAAACATAGGTGTCGGGAAGCAGGAGGAAAGATTGACACAGATAAGCGACCTCATCCCACAAACAACACAGATTACATGCATTGTGTTAGAATGATGACATCATGATCTTCTGGCCTCATCTGGGCTCCTACAGTAGAAAAACCTACTTGTTTGTTTTGTGACTTTAAATCAGTCCTGCCCTCTGGGGATTACGTGGACAAGTCCTTGCACATTTTCTTGGCAATATTTTCAGAAGTGGTACGCCAATGGCCTTCCTAGGGCTGAGAACAAACCCCGCTTGCTTCTGTGCCCAAGAAGGCAAGACTAGAACTCACAGTCTTCTATTCTCTAGCCATTTAACAACCTCACCAAACTGACTCTTAGAAGAAATTGACCAGATGGTATTCCAAAATACCAAGGATTACTCTGATCTCTATGTCGCCTAGTCCCAAAAGACTCAAGTTATTTTCAGATATCAGAACAACACTTCAAAACTACCCCAAAACCCATAACAAAAGCATAAAATGTCAACATCCACAGTCTCTTAACTAGAAAGACAGTCTTTTAAATGCACAGCCCTATCCCCCAAAGAACCAGCTTGATACCAATATAATGTCCAAAACCACACCAAAGCAAAATGTTCACCTAAAGGGCGACAAGAAAAATTTCAAATGCCTTCCAGGTCAACCGTCAAGACTCGCCTCTGTGCTTTTTGTAAGTGGGGACCCTAAGTATGTCATCCTGGGATGGTTTGTTTCAAAGGTTTAAACCGATCATTGCCTGTTGCAAGAATGCAATTTTGGACCTTCAAGTGACTTCATGTAGTGTGAACGAAACCATCATGATCAGCTTTTCAGGCTCCTGTCCGGGTTATAGGTTTCAACTCCATCTAAACATCTCAGAGTAGAAAGCACAGTGGACAGCTGAAAAAGCAAGTGCTAGGCCATGAATAGAGGATTTATTTTTTTTACAGTGCATGTAAATGCCTGAAAAATATAAAAGAAAACAACCAGGATCATATAAGAAAAGTAATACAGATGAATTAGGGTGTATCTATTTAAATTATCAGTTCAAATTGATACGTTCATTTGAATCGGTTTAAGAAGACGTTTTTGCACATGCACAGGACCCTCAAAAAATCCAAATGGATGTGAGAACAACTTTTCAGAAATTGGATTCAGATATTTTATAAAAGTGCCTTTAAACTGAATATGTATGCATCATTTGCGCTACCCTAACATAGACCTTGCATAGGGGTGTGAGACAGTGCAACCAAAACAGGAATGTGAAGTGTTGTGGTACATAAGTATGCTTTATAGATGTATCCAGAGATACAGTTTGCTAGTTCATGTGAGTTGGTATTATATTCTGTTCCTTTATATATGCTTTAACTTATTGTTTCACGTCTATTCGTAAGCAAAATCTGCACTGGACCTGGGATCTAAGCAGATCTTCCACTACACTAGCATCGTTATTTGCAAAATGCTCTAAGAAATGCTTTCCAACACTTCATTTTCTTGAGATAAATAAATTGTAATTTGTCTGTCCCTTGTAATGGATTTTATTGATTCACATTAATGTCTGGCTACCTCAATTTGAGGGTGACCATCCAATCCCTCCCTCCCTCCATCCCTCTCTCTCTTTCTAGCAACTGGATTTGAAACATTCACTGTAGACCACTTTAAAATGTTTTCCCACTCTCTGCTTCAAAGATGTGTAAGAAAAACACTTGAGGCCTAAAATTAAATATGGGACATACGACAGAAAAATGTTAACTGTAGGGAATTAAAGCAGCATAAGAGGTATTAAGAACTGTGTATGTAATTGACACAGTTCTGTTTTAATATAGGACACCAAATTCTCCATTTCTCTTTTAAACTTAATTTTTGAAGAGTTCCCTCTCTTTGCCCTTAGAGAAAGCTAACATACTGCCAGCATTGTCTCCAGAGGAAATTTTAGAAGAAGATACAGCAACACAATCTAAGTCCGACTTCTTTTGAGCATGCATTGACATCGTAGATACATACGAAGAGGTGGGGCTTTGATTGTGCCACCATGACTGACAACTTGAATTTTTGGACCCGTCCCCCTCCCATGGGGATGTATTGTCATTAGGAAGAAAAACAAAGGCTTCAATAGTTAGCTTAGGAAAGAGTTTGGCATTGAAACAGCAAACCTGAGTTAGAACAACAATGAGATTCACATGCTGAGCCCTATAGTGATTGGATTTTGACTAAGCAAGTTGTATGAATTGTGCTTTGTAAACTACAGTTTACAGCCATCATTTTTTGTAAGCTGGTCTTCAACAATCCTGCCTCACAAATGACATATTTGTTGGATATGGGTTATCCAATAAAATAGGTGTGGACAAAATAGAACTTAGCACGTTGAGATAATGAATTATTCTTTTCCTACAAGGGAATGTTTATATACCCTTAACTATGTTGTGCATAGAATTTCCAATAATTTGGATGTGAACATTAAGGGTAGAAGATATTAATCACAACGTGGTTGGTTGAGATCCTAAATTAAGCAAACTTAAATGTATGGAAGAAAATTTATATTTGTGAGAGCAACAGGACTATTGCAATAATGATACACAGACTTAGAGTGCAGCCTTGTATCCAAGCCTCATCCCTACATGTGCAGTCATGTTACATGTGTGTATAAAAAACACAGGGCTTGGATCTCAACACCACACCCAACACCATTTGGCACAAGTATGAACTGCTTCTCCCACTGCGAAACAGCTATTTCTCAATTTACTGGGGAGCCCAGGTAGGATATGATCTGAACCTTTGGATTTTTAAAGATAAGGATTGGCAGTTCCTGGTTCTCTGCACTAACTACAGTTTTTCTAGAAAGCCAACTTATCAAAGAACCGTGTTCTTGAATCTCTGCCCGGGAGCTGAGAATGAGCGGGGTGAAACCTGACAATCATCCTTTGCAGTCCCTTGGGTTCGATGAAAATTCATCAATGCTTTTACATCATGCTATTATATCACGTGCTTGCGTGTGCATTTATTTTGCAAATTTATATAGCCTCCCGTCTTAATTAAATAACTCTGCATGGCTACCAAAGCATAAAACAGAAACCTGTATAGAAAACTTTAAAAATGCCAGGTAAAATGTGGAGAACACGTGGCTGCCTATCTTTGACGGCAAATTCTAAGACTCTAAAAGGCCAAGCTGTTTGGGAATTCTGGGAGACTATTTTGTAGCCTGCCACAAGATACTGTAGGACTTTTCTTCATTTTGTGTAGCTACTTTGTCAGTCTAGTAGACTGTGTACTCTAACAGACGGTGGGTCTCTGGGAAATGCAGCAAAAGCTTTTCCTGCCATACGACGGTTTCAGCGGTAGCTGCTGTGGGAACTTTTTCTATGAAAAAAACTTGTTCTACCATCAAGCATGGGCTCTTGCACAATGATTGATAAGTAAATCAATTATATATCAAATAAATTATATGCTATGTGGCTTGATGGCTCCACAACCTAATTCATTCCAAGCAAAGAGCCATCTCTGCTGCACATCAATGCAGTCTCTTCTTTTACAAAGGGATCTTTTTGTATGTATGTAAACCTGCCCTTCCAAATCCTGTTATCATCTCACATAATTTTAATAAGATCACCTTTCAGTGAATAGATAGGCAACAATGGGACTATCCTTCTTTACAGACCAAATTTTTGATTTAAGAACTGAGTATTCTTATTTCCGCCCCCCCCAACACCACAGAGTTTTCTGCAGATATAATTAGGAACAGAAAAACTATGGAGAAATTAAATTTGGTATCTTCTGATACAATATGTTTGACTATCGTTCATAAAATCATTACATTGTAGCTTTCTACTATTCAGCTTTTTTGCCCTTTTTCCCTGAATGGTTTGCTCCATTCTCTACACTGAAACTCTGTGCAAGAAACATTGATGTTCATAACTTCAGTGTTACATAATGCCATGCAATTATAGGATCTTTGGAAGGGCCTTCTATTTCCAGAAGGAGAGATTCTTGGTGGAAAGATTCCTTGCATGATTCCATATTGTGGGCATAGAAGACACCATTTTCCATTTCAGCTCACCTGTAGCTGGGTTAGCATGATTCATTAGGTACCATCAAGTCAGCAACCACACAGACAGATGCAGTCTTTAGGACAATCTATCCACAAACCTGTCCTTTAGGTCTTCCAACTATGTGCCCTTCATCTCCACTTCATCTTCCTCTCTTTTCTTCCACCTTTTCCAACATTATTGACCTCTCAAGGAACCTGTGTTTTTGAGCCATGTGTCCAAAACATTTTTAATTTGAACTGGGTCATTTGTGCCTCAGATGAGAACTTTGATTTGCTCTGTGATTCACTCATTAGAAGAGCAAGAGAAATCTGAAATGGAGAAGTAGAATTGATTTATCATGCAAGACATGTTAAGTCCATGGCTTGCATCCTCTTCCATAAAAATCTCATTGGTCGCTGTGACAACCAAATGCAGAATTAGATGGGCTTTTGTTCTGAATAAACATAACTCTTCCTATATTCCTAAAGGGCAGCCAGGGGAATACAGCAGTGGGAAATTTCAGAATGTGACAGAGTTATTGATTATGGATAGATTTTTCTCCATGATAATCTCTTCTTAACCTGATCTTTCAGGTCTTCCAACAGTGCGCCCATCACCAGTGCAACTTGCTGCTGGTCATCCTCTTCTCTTTTCTTCCAGCATTATTGCCATCTCCAGAGATCTAAATCTTCAGATAACATGTCCAAATTAGGATAATCTAAGGCTGGTCATTTGCATTTCGATTTTATTTAAAATAAAACTGTTATTTTAAATTCTTTGTTCCATGATCTGCTCATTTGTTTTCTTGGCTGGACAATGTCACACACCACCCTTTATAACAGATAGGAGACCACATTTGGCATCAGTTTCTCATCTGACATCTTGTCCCAATCTCATCTGTGAGTTTCAGTGTTTGTTCTTTCTTTCCTTCTGAGAGCAACTGACTTAGCATTTACATTTAGAATGGTTTTAGTATAAAATCATACTAGAAAGTAAGGTAAAAATGGTGTTGTTTCTACAGATTTATATTGAGAGAGGGCTAATGTTAACAACATACTAGCAAACCTTCCAGCAATGAAAATATTTTATCATCTTCTTCAGTAAACTTACATGAACCAGATAACCTAGGTTGCTGCTGCTGTTGTTGTTATTAAGCAGATGTATATTATGCTTAGACTTAATTTCTAATTTATCCATTCTGCTGGACTAGAATGGGGCATGGCCATGTTTGCTGGAACTGTTTCAAATCTTCCTTTTCCCCCCACCTTCCCAGCACTTCACCACCTGTTTCATGAATTCATATGCCAAAGGAGATCTATGCAATTAGGAACAAGGAAATGAAAATAAATGACCTTGTTTGTTGTTTCTAACAAAGGAATGTGCAAAATTAATCTGGCAAAGCTTGACCTGATAACCTCAAAAAAGGAGGGGGAAACACACCCAACTTCTTCCCTTGTGATAAATTCATAACACATCTCCCCTTGCTCATGCCAAGCTGCAAAAAAACATTATGAAGCAACTCTGCCCCTTTATTATGGATATTTGAGGAGGATATTCAAAATATTAAATATTGAATGAAGGAGGTCAGAGAATTTGCATGAAATAAATTATATCTAGGCAAAGCAAGAATGGGGATCATTACCAAATCTGCACAGCAGGAAAGCTTCAGATACATCAAGAGGAACTTCAGAAATAAAGCCAACCCTTGATCTGCATAAGGATTGAGTTTGTTTTTGAGCTTTTCTTTGGACTTGTTGATGCTTTTTCTGGCTAAATTTGATCAGCTCTCCTAATGAGATGCAAGAAAGAGGGGGGTGAGTTATCCATCTGGATGATTTGCTCTTCTGTCCAACCTTACTGGGTCAACTCTCCAGTGTAAAGGATCCTAATAGTTAGTCATGATGATATTGTCTGTTTAATTATTTGTTTGGTTCATTGCAGAACCATCCTATGTCCACTGACTCAGACGTAATCCTTGTAGAGCTCAATTAGGCTTGTACTCAAGTATGACTGTATACAATGAAAGTGCTGTTGATCTGCAATGGACCGTTATTAGCCATTGGTTTATCTTGCTCTCTGGCTGTGCAGAGAGAATTAGAAATAAACTTTGGTCTTTTTCTTTGACTATTCATCAATAAAGTATTGAAAATAAATGAAATTAAAGCAAATTACTTGTTGGAATGTATATTGCATTGAGATACACATTGCATCCGAATGTTAATATAATAAACGTGGAGCTAGTTAGCATCCCTCCACCTTTTAATTAACTTTTAAAGTTGAATTTTAACTACCCTTGCCTCCGTTTTAAAATTTGATATTGGGTTCTAGTGTTTGATTTGTACACTGCCCAGTTCCTAAATTCGATAAATGAATATGTAGAAGCCAGCTCTCTTTCAGGAAGGATGTGAATGTAATTTACATCTGATACCCGTAAATGTTTGCTTTCCTTCACTCACCATCAGATTAGATCTCTGAATCTCTTGTTAGGTTGCACTTGGTCTCAAGGAGTTGTTCCGTTCCCCCACCCTTCCCCTGTCATCTTTTAAATATTTTCTAGGTCTCCTTAGGTCATGATCCTTTGTTATTTACCGCCCAGTAGCTCAACCAGCCTTGTAACATTTATCTTCTCAATTCCCTTTGGTGTCCTCTACAACTTCAGACATGCGCTCCCTCAATTTCCTCTTTTCTGAAGGATACGGGGCATGGTGTGTAAATAAGCAAACTTTCTACTCCAACCACTTCTAGCTGTGTCTTCCATTGCACCTTTGCTGTTTGAACTAGGCCTGATCCGTAATAAGGTAACCAAAACTTCACCACAGTCTTGAGAAAATGATGTCATATTGAGCTAATATGGCTTGCTTTGGGGGGTTTCTGTGCTCTGATGGGTCTGCATTTTTTTTTCATTAAAAGCAATTTCAAGGGTACACTTAGTAACTCTGAATCAAAAACTGTCTTTCAATTCCTGGAAAGTGTTCTTCCCATGTGAAAGAGGCTTGGCTTTTTCTGCCTCATTCTCAGTACGCTCGCCCTGCGGTGGGAGTTTTGAACTTCATATAATGTTACAAAATGGCAAAGAATGCATCTTTGGGGTGTGGGTGGCCATCTCCCCATCCCAAGCTCCCAAATGTGAAAAAGGTCTGATTCCTTCCCACTAAATCTCTTGAGATTTAATTAAAAAATCAGAAGTCCAGGAAGCTACAAGTTGTGGGAGAGATTATTATATTATGAAGTATATCAGTGTTTTTCAAATCCAGCAACTATAAGATGCGTGGACTTCAATTCCCAGAATTCCCCATCCAGCATGGGGAACTCTGGGTGTTAAAACCCTCCCTCCTTAAGTTGCCAGGTTTGAACACCACTGGAATATATGCCAGTGCATGATGTTCATGTATGATTTTAGCACAAGAGACGAAACTGCCAGAAACCTTGCGTTCCATCCATCTGGATTTCACTGAAGGGTTCTTCTCTTCTTGAACAGCATTTAAAAGCAATTTCTTTTTGAATTTTTTTCAAAAAATTGAAATTTTGAAATTTTTCAGCTCAGCATCTCTCCAATTCCATGAAGTCTCTGCTTAATTTTGCTTCAGCTTTGCCTAAAGTCAGATTTTCTCATAACTATCCAATTCTCTTTCTGATTAAGGTTGATAGTAACTCTTCCGCCGCTTGCAACGTAAAACTGCAATCCTGCAGTGTTTTGAACATGCCTCCTTCATATCTCTAAATGAGAATTTTACCATCTTTCTTTGCAAAAGAGATAAATTGCACAGACATTCTACTTTTCACAAGACCTAATAATTTTGTGCAGGGTGTTACGGTTTTGCTTGAATCAGACGATGGTCTGCTTTAATTTTCATGGAAAGCTATTCAGTGCCTGGCAAAGCTGGCTAAAAATATTTTGAACAGATGTAACGAATGGCCCGCCACCCAGAAGATGCGAGGATGCGATACGAGTTTTAGTGCAGAATATCGGGTGGATCCAGGCTTTGTATTTTGCAATGGCTTGTAAGTTTCCCTAGCCACTGAGGTTTGCAAATCGTGATTTACAGTTTAACGTTTTTTACGAGCCCAGCACTTATTGCTGATTCAAACAAATATAATTAAATAAATCATGGCTTCACGCCCGTTCATACTATTCATATAAATATGAAACGGATACGGTAAAATACATCACTTCTTCCTTCCAGCTAGAAAGTCATTCCTTCATTCCATCACACAATAAACAGCCCAGATTAGGCACATGACATAATTCCCATTATGTTAATGCTACTTTAAAATATATTGTGCAGAGGACTGCAACAATCAAATTATCAATTATAATGTCTACTCCAAGTAGAAAAGTGTTGCAAAACAGAGGGCTGATTATGGCTCCACTACTTCCAATCTGCATATTCATTGTTTAGTACAGGGAAAACAAATTATCTTGTGTTGGCCTCAGTTCAAATTTAATTAAAGGAGTGCAAAGCAATTATAATAAAGTACAATGGTGTAGTAATGAAAGGAAAATAACTCATTAACCTATTAATCTTTATTTATGTTCCTCTCAAATAACTATGTAATTTCTTTATCACCATATCCCATAAGAACTTGCAGGCTTTCCTACTGCTCACAGAGTCTGACCATGTTAAGTATCATAGTACATTTCTCTTTCTCCAGATCTAATTTTCTGTCTCCCCTCCTCTTCTCCCTCTTCTTCTCCTCCTCTTCCTCTCTTCCTCCACCTCCTCTTCTTCCTCTTCTTCCTTTTCTACCTCCTCTTCTTCTCTTCCTCTCCCTCTCTTCCTCTCTTCTACCATATCTTCTTCCACTTCTTTTTCCTCTTTCATCTTCTCTTCTTCCTCTTCCTCCTTTCCCTCTTCCTCTCTTCCTCCACTTCCTCCTCCTTCTTCCTTTTCCTCCACTTTTTCCTCTTTCACCACCACCACCTCCTCCTCTTCCTCCTCCTCCAGGGTGTTCTCATCTATTTTCAAACTGTTTTCTCTGGTGTACATTTCAAAACTGTTCATTTGTCTCTCCCTGTTTTACGCATATATACACACATGCGCGCGCACACACATTTTTGGCCTCTTCTTCTCCTTGACACTTCTCAATTCTAAAAGGCAAATCACACTCCAAACATTGGTATGCCTCAGTTATTGTGTAAGGGGAGAAAATACTCCCCAAACATCTGCTGTGTAAGATAGTGTTACATTAAGACGTAGCATGAAAACATATTATTTTTAAGAGGGCTTGACACAGCTATCCCTTGCTAATCTTTCTAAACTGAAGGAAGATGGTACAAAAGACCATTTTTCTCAAGTAGCCTCTTTAAGATTCTTGGAACAAATTCTTTGAAATTGCTTGATTTCTGCTTTGGGGGGAAACCACACACATATCCCACTTTTACTTGAAAGCAAAAGACAAAGCTGTACCATAGAACTCCATCTCTGACCACACAGAGACTTTCCAAAATACTTACACAGAATTAAAGCAGTTTCCCACCTCCAAAAATGCAAATGCATTATAAAGCAATAAAAAAAATCCACAAAGCTTGATGGTGTGGTATAGTGAAATAATTGCAAAATTACAAGGACAATGAACCCAGAGAAAAAACAATGGACTCAAAAGTTAAGTTTAAGGGTATCTATCTTTATAGCTAAATTGTATTTAAAGCATGCTATGGAACAGGGACAAGTTTTCTAGACAAGACTGAGACTGATCAGAAAGTGGATTTAAAAATGACAAGCTACCAAAGTGATGTGAAAAAAGGCTGATGTCCTAATATTTTAAAAGGGATTTCCAAATTAAGAGAGTGACTTATATAACTTTCCTATATTGGACTTACAAAAGAGGCTTGTTAAAGTTTTGAAAAATTTTGGGAGAAGGGACAAAATAAAAATGAAAACAAATTAAGTTCTAGGATTAAAAGGATTAAAGATCAAGATTGTTTAAAGTAAAAAAGAAAGAATACAATATTAGTTTATTTAATCAAGATTAAAATAGATATCTTGCTATCTCTGGTAACTCTTAATGAATTTTTTTCAGGATCAGGATTGAAATGACAAGATTTTAAGGTTTTTATTACAGATAAGAGATGGGATATGGGAAGATCTACTAGAAAATATTATTTATGGTTCATATTTGGCATGAAATATTATATCTGTGAAATATATAAAATAGCAAGTAAGAAATCTCATTTTTGGACAGACTTTATTGTAGCTTGTCTGCAAGAAAAATCTAATCACCATGAGTTGAGCAGTCATATAATTTTTCTTAATAAATTTATAAATAAATCCAGCCCTATCCCCAGCTATTAACAAAGCCTTTGAAACTTTACTATCATTATCACTCAAAACACATGACAATTTCTTCAAAATTGCCTATTTGACTGCTCATATGGCTGAAAGCAGTTGAGAGTGCCTTCTCCTTCACACCACTAAATCTACTTCTACTCTTGTAAGTTCAGTTTTGGACTGACAATCTGTTGTGGAGAATTGCATTAGCAGGAAATGCCACAACAGCTTTTTCCTATGGTGTGACTCTCTCTCAAACATTTAATTCTGCATTTTTTTTATTCTCACTCTTCTTTCACACTTATTGCTCAATAATGGCTGTTGCAGAGTCTCACTATTTGTGTTGGCCTAACACCACATAATTCCCTTCCAACAAAGACTAACTAGTTGGATTAATCCCTAGAAATGACAAGAAGAA
>JANHZU010002960.1:0-11644 GCA_032468055.1 Acrochordus granulatus
AATGGGTCATTGCAGCCAGTGTGCCAGCACCTGCCCAGTGGCTGCTGGCATGACATAATGGCAGGTGATTGATGCTGGAATCTTCTTGAAGTACATCATAAAGAAATTACAGTACCATACTATGATCCAGAAGGAATACCATTTTCTTGCTTTTATTGTTCTCTGTCTAAAATCAAAGCATATATTGATTGGTCCAAAATTAATGCCACAGAACTGACAGATTCTCAAAACTGTGTTTGTTAGAACAGACAAAATCTCTGTTAAAGGTCTCTTGGATTGCACAGCTGACAAATTATACTAGGAACTGAGGCCTCCCTGTATCTGCATAAAGAATCCTGGATGTGGATGCACAAACAAATATAGCCACCCTTAGAAAATTTAGCACACTAAAATGGATGAACCACAATTAATATACTTTTCAAATTGCCAATTATCTAAAGAGAGAAATGCTTTAACACCTTAGGGAGATATTTACATATGCAAGATCTGAGAAGCTGGACACAATGGTTAAATTTGGAAGATTTAAGCAAGTCCTTTACAGTGAACATACTTGTATTTGCAGAATTACAGTGAAGGACATATTAAACATATATTATTTGATCGTCAACTATATAAGAAAGAGAGAGACCAGTATCTTGGACCACACATTAGACAAACAAACTATTGGGACCCTTATATTAAGACAACATACTTCATGTGTGGTCACAATCCAAAAATCATATATAACTCTTTATTTGAATAAAACAGTTCAGTTGAGATCTATATATGTGGGTCTGAACAGGGTAAATTGTAGGGGTAACACAGAAATATGATATTGTATTGTTTATTTTATTTTTTTCATTTAACCTATTTCTTGAATTCCACTTTTACATATGTTTTATTATGTAATGTTTTGTGTTTTATTCTGTATGGCCATATAGCCATATGGCCTATAGGCTAATCAATAATTATAAAGTTCAAAGTTCTTGTTTTTACTCTCTTTATTTGTTATTATTGTGGGATAGGGGAATATTCTTTGTCTTGGAAGACAGTTTTCATGTCACTAATTTTGTCATCTTTATTTAAAAATTATTTAATTTGTTATCCCTTCCCCTACAGCTGAAGTTGCTTGCTTTCAGTTTATTCCCTGACTACTTTCTTTTCTTTTTTTAAAAAAAAACTTCGTACAGCACTCAGCTAAACATTCACACATGACTTGACTGATTTTAATGACAGTGTTATTTAAGATACATTTGGAAATATTTAAGTCCTGCTAAGTTAAAGGGGTTTCAATCTATGAATAAAAAGCTAAAACTGGGATTGAAAAACTAACTCTGAAGAAGTTACAGCAGGTCTTACGGAGCTCCTGGTGTGCTGTTAACATAAATGTTTTTATTTGCTTATTGATTTAGCAGTGCCTAGACTCGATTAACTATCTAGTGCTTTTTAAAAGTGGTTTTCATAGGACAGACACACATTTGAAGTTTCAGGGACGTTTTACTTTGAATATTTATTTTAGCACTCACAAAACATGATTTTTGCCAGGTTTTACACTTTCTATAAATGGAGTAAATAATACAGTTGTTTTATTTTTTCATATACTTACTTTTTAAACATTAATTTCCTAGTTACTGATGTATGAATGAACCTACTGGTTTGAGTTGGAAGATTAAATTGTTGACATATGATCAATGGATACACTATTTTTCTTAATAAAACATGATTCATCTACTCTGGCTTCCAGCTGCCAATATGAAGATGTCAATACTCATATTAGAAAGTAACATAACATTTGTAAACTATCCTGTGAGATCACAAAGTGAGACCCAATTTTTAATCTACTAAACTCTGCAATAAAACTTTGTAATAAATTGAAGAACCCACCAAGATGTTCAGCAAAAGTGACAACTCCTAATCCTATCACAAAGAAAAGATACATTTTGTAGTAATAAAAAAAGAACACATAATAGAGTGACTTTTTTTGTGATAGTTACTGAATGGGATTGCCAAAGGATACTGTTCATATTCTAATAATATTCCTATGAAAATGTAATAAGATGATCCATTTAGCAAGTTTAGTAAAGATCATAGAGTTTATGTAGAATGTCAGTTTCTTACCAACAAAATAACATAGCAATAATTTGGACTGAAATTGATTGGTTAAAAACACTAAACAACCATGTTATGTTACTTTGCATATGCTTGTGAATAATGAACCTTATTCAAAAGATAGACAAATTAATATTTACTAAACTTTAACCTTTTGTGTTGACTTATTTAATGGCATTTTAATTTTGTTTGTATTACTTTT
Organism: Acrochordus granulatus; assembly: GCA_032468055.1. Lineage (NCBI taxonomy): Eukaryota > Metazoa > Chordata > Lepidosauria > Squamata > Acrochordidae > Acrochordus > Acrochordus granulatus. The sequence continues at coordinate 2,291 of JANHZU010002960.1, forward strand.
CTTTACTCTTTTATATTTTGTATTGTATTTTAATATAAGCCTTCTTTTTCACTTATATAAGCAGTGAGGTGAAGTATGAATACAGGAACAACAGCAATTTTATGTGTTTTACTATTTTAGTTATTGTTTGCTAGAAATATCATTTTGGTAAGAGTATTTTGGTTGGAACAATTTTCTCTTTTCCTCTGATTAAGAAATTTTGTTTTTGTTGCTGCTTTTGCTCCAGAGCTATTGTCATCTTTATCTAAATTTGTTTATATTTGCTATTGTAAAATATATTTATATATTTTACAATATATTTTTTCATATATATATACAGTATATGAAACAAGCCAATGAGAGAAAGTTACTGTGATACACAGGGAACATTATATTACATGTCATATTCCTCAAAGTATTTTTATTATAATCATTAGCATTTGTAGTTCATAATTTAAAAAATTGATTTATAGTCTTTCCCTTTTAGCTTATAAGACAACTATATAAAATAATCATATGCCTAATTTGGAACTAGAGATAAAATTAATTCCAAATAGGCACAATAGAAAAACATAGTTGTTTTCAGTCCTCCAAAGACAACATCACCTCACATACAAAGCAAGAATGGTTTATTTATTTCCACAGAACAATGAAATAATTTTTGGAAACTGCTCAAAGTTTAGGGAACAAAGATGCCTGAAACCTGATCAAATATTCAAAAACCTTTTCACAAGCCATGATATAGTTATGCTTATTTATTATTAGATGCATGCCCTGCATTTCAATCATGAATTAATAAATAAATTAACAAAAGAAAAGGTAATAAATAAATTAGCAGGAATGATGTGCTTTCACCATTTAATTTTGGGAAATTGGGGGGCCAAAGTCTCCCTCTCAGGAGAATGAATTCCACAGAATTGGAGCCTTACAGAAGAAGGCCTTCTCACCTGTACCAGAAAGTAGAAGCTCAGGCAGTGCTGAATATCTTCAGAAGGATTTCTCCTGCTCCTCTGAGTAACCAGGCATGTTCATAGCTAGGATTTCACAGAACTAAATTTAGTACATTCTCGGTCTTTCTTATTATAATCTCAAACATACAAAATGCAGGAGTTAAATTTCCTCCCTTTCAGTTGTTCAAATCAAGGGTACTCTTGGCAATAAAATCAATTTTCATGATAAATGTGAGAAACTACAATAAACAGCTAAAAGATCTATCAGCAATACTAATGAAGAGATTGGCATACAATGAGCTCTCTTTATATCTTTGCTAATAATATTGTACGACTACAATTTCATGTATGAAGAATTCCATAAAGAAAACCATTTGGTGCTTCTTCGCTTGTTCTGAAATTCCAACCATGCTTAAAGTGGACCTGAAACTGAGATTCTGTGAATATAATTTTATCCTGAATGATCTTGTTAGCTTTTAATATATGAAATATATTATTATGAGAATAATTACATGTAGTAAGTGGCATAAAATACAAATACTTATCTGACTACAGCATTATCTTGATCAGATGCCTGCTAAACTGCTCTATGATGATAATTAGATTTCTCCCTCCCTCTCTTTCATGCAAATACTCTATCTTTCTCCTATTTTCCTCAGAACAGCAACTCTGTGAGTAAACTGGACTCTGGGAGAATGACTGTCCCAAAGTCATCTAGCCAAATTTAATGCCTAAGGGAGGCCTAGAACTTACTCTCCTGGTTTCTAGGACAGCACTTTAACCATTACACTAAACTGGCATATATCATGGTTGTTTCTACTCTAATCCTTATAATTTAGCCATACTGCAATAGCTAGGAAAGTATTCAGTCATGGTTAGCATTACTGAATAGCTTATACTTTTCTGAGTCTTTCATGAATTTTCAAAGTGATTTTTACTTCAAGCTGGTAAGGTGGGCTTATATAATTATCTCATATTCTAGACATAAATCTAAATCTGAACATGATTTATCTCAAAGATGAGTGCCATCCTATGTACTAGATGTGAGTACTGTGGCCCTCCAAATGTTTTCAAACTAGAAGTACCAGTAGTCATTACCACTGACAAGTTGACTTCAGCTGTTAGGAATTTTTGTTCAAAAACATTTGCAATACCACATTTTCTCCAACCTTGCTATGCACAGTTGTCAGGAAAATCAGCACCATTCAACTCACTAGAGCACACTCTTTTGGATATGCTAGGATATGCACAGTAATGTATACAACAAACATGAAAATATTAAAATAATGCCATTCATATAATAATGTGATGATAAAAAACCACCATTATATATCTATATCCCGCTATCTGATATAAGCATATAAGTTTCAATGTTTGGGTGATGACATTATCATCAGTTTTTCATTACTTGACTTGCTTGTCCCCATCCTTTGTAGAGGGTAATTGTACTGTTAATGAATTCATGCCTGGGTTGCAATTTAAACAAAAGTTTTCTGGCTGATGCTTTTTATCAGTATGCTGTACACCATCATGTGTATCATAATGTTTTTCACTGGTCCTTGGAGAAAGTTTAAAAATAGTTGACTGCCAGTCCCAAAAGTTACATGGTTGAGGGAACATTTATATCAAATTATTGTCCCATTCTGGTTTAATATCCATAGGTTTATTAATATAATAAGGCCATTTATTTTAAAGATGTGAATGTACTTTTGAATTCCTATAGAATAGAATTAATCACCCTGTGAAAAAGTGTGCATTTACTGAATATAAAATGTAGCAACAAAGATTACTCTTTGATGCAGGCAAAGTTGTGAAATCCCAGTATTATTGTTTTGGATTTATAATATGTGAGTATGTGTTCATTTTTTAACTGGATATATCTTTTTCCCTTCCCTTCCCTGTCTTGCTTTTTGCCTTTATATAAAAGCAATAAATGAGTATTAGACAGATCAATGAGATTTTATGTCCCAGGATATCTACCCATGGCTTTCCTGTTTTTTTTCTATGAAATACCCAAAGGCATTTGACTACTTGGGAAACAGAATTATGTAGGCCACTGATTTGATTCCCTTATAGAGATTACTGCATTTTTTGTTCATTTTGGTTAGGGGTACTAAATTACATAAATTTGATTTAAAAAAAATAATGTAATGGGTAAAACTCTTGAGATTGAAAAAATAGTTGAGAAATTGAAACTTAAAAAATGGATCCAGACAGAAGTACTAGTATGCTTAGTCCTATGTCCAGCTTTCATGTACATTCATATCTTTGATAGGTTCCTCAGTTTTAACATGGAGATGCCAAATAAGAACAATCAGTTCTCTCTGAGGTGAGAATAGTTCTGCTTTTTGGATTTGGTCAGGGCAGATGAATCAGGACTTTGTTTGGAATATTTGTTAAAAATGTACTAAAATTAGCAAATTGAGATTGTGAAAAAGGTGAAGTTTATAAAATTTGGATGGAGGTAAAATTGCAATTGATGGGTTTGTCTGTTCATAAACTTCATTAATTCAACTTCACGAGGGAAAGGAATATTTTCAAAATGCATAAGGCTAGTTACATGTGTACCTGGAGCATTCAGATTCTGAAGATCTGCTGCTGTCACTGAAAGAGATCTTAAGTGTCAGATCAGAGAAAGAAAAGCATTTGCAAAGTTTTTAAAAACATGACTCTCATAAATTCAATGAAGAACCATATCTAAACAGGATGTTTCTGTTTAGAAATGACATATTAATTTGTGAGCACTCACATAATCAAATCAAAATGACAAGCTTTGTACAAGCATCAAATTGAGAGTTGACCTTTTCCGGTTCCTCCAGTTTTCCTTCCATTCCCAACATTTTGTCAAACTGCCTTAATGTCTTCCTACAAAAGGCTCACAACATAGCAACTTCTCTTGTAACCATAGAAACATTCATTATGTGATTCCATTTAGGTTGTCTGACTGGGATGGGCTGTTTTTTGGTTTTGTTTTTACCTTTCACACACTGAAGCAAAGGGAGTCAGATAAGAATTCTCATCCTGTCAAGTAGATGTATGTAGGACCTCCCCTAGGACTTCTTCTTTTATTGGAACATTTAATATGAAAGGATTGGTGCAACAAAACAAAGACTACAACATTTAAAGTACTAGAACTAAGCTGTGTGAAATTAAGTCACGTTCACTGACAGGCCTTTAGATGGGCTTCCTTGGTTTAGTTTGCTTTTCTTCATACCAAAGAAGATACATCAAGTTGCATGGCAGCCCGCAAGGTGAATAAGAAAATAAGAGGAAAATGTGAAGAAAAAAAAACTTGTTGAGTGACTCCTATATAAAAACTAGTGCAGAAGTGATAGAGACATGAGTTTCTCGGCCATGTACATTGACACTTTTTCCTCTCTTCTGATTCAATACATCTGTGAGGGAAAGAAAAGGACCTGGTACGGGGTAGCAAGAGAAAACCACACATACCCTGTTCTTCCTCCTTTTGTATTTGACCAGGATGATTAAACATGCTTTCTCTCACTGCTAATTATAAGTTCAGCTTTTCCAATTTAAACTCAAACATACCAATATGCTTATCCATCACTGATTTCATTAATTCAACCAATTCAGATTTTCACAGTTCTTTAGTTTTATTATTAAAGCAGAAAACTGTTCCCCAACCCACTCTTTAATTGGGTTCTTCTGCTGCTGCAAGCACTTTTATCTCTCTCCAATGCTCCATTTTTTCAGTGCTTTATTTTTTCCTCTTATTATATTTGACTGTTTCCTTTGGTAACCAATTAACCCACTCTATTGTTCTTTTCTACTGTTCTTGGATTTATATACTTACTAGACAACCTGTGACCCATTGGCTCATCATTTCTGAGACATTTCCTTCCTAGCACTTGTGCACCCAACCTACATAGTGCCTTTCACATTGACTTTTCTCATGGGAATCTGGTAGGGAGTGTTGGAAATGACAATCATATGATCATGATTGACCACAGCAGTGCAGCACATAGCACTGAAGCTACAACTTCACCAAATTTCAAACCTATGGGAGCCATGGGTTCTAGATCTTGGACACATTCTATAATTTTTCCCATTTGTGGTACATTGATTTAAAAATTGTTGCCTTTTTATGCACCATTTTGCACAATCGAAGGTTAGAAAAAATAAAACAGATACAAGAGTTTTAGTAGTATATTAATTCAATCTAATAATAAGAATGTAAAATAAAAGGATTTTTTTTCTGGAAATATGAAAGGGCAAATCTTCCTTCTCATTAGGCATCTTTCATTGTCCTCCCCTCTCCTGGACGTACTTAGAGCTCCTGAGCCACAGCAATTGACCACTTAATCAGAATAGCGTTTTTCTCTGGCTAGTTGTTCTCTGCAACCTCCTTCCTTAGTGCCTATATAATTGGTTAGATGTGTTGTCTTTGAAGCTTGAATATTTTTTTTGTCTCCTTAAATAACAACCCTTCAATAAATGGAATTATTCTCTGCTGTAATGCTGTGAATGAGACTCATCAGCTTTTCAAAGAACTTAATTTGTTTCTGTAACTCAATGAAAAGTAGCAGTGAAATTAACTATGGAATTTAGCACTAAGACTTTGGCAAAAATAGGTCTAAAATGAACCTATGCAGAAATGGAATATCAGTTTCATGAGATGCAAACTGAATGTCAGAATAGACTGTGGAAATTGCTAAGAAGGAAAGAGAAGGCAAAGCTAAGAAAGACAGAAAGGAACTTAACAAAGAATTTCAGGAAAAAACATAAGCAGCAGTATTACAACATCTGTAAAGATACAGAAGATAGAAATAAAGAAAAACAAGGCAAGACTTTCAAAGTATCTCTGAACTCAGAAGGTGTTTCCGATCTCAAATTGATATTCTAAGGGATACCAGTGGGCATATAATAGCAGATTTGAAGGAGTTCAAACAAAGATGGAAGAGTATTCTGAAATATTGTAAAGTAGAGATGTTAACATCCATGATATCTTTAGAAGATATTCCCTATTTACAAGAATCTCTAGTATTAGAAGATGAAATTAGATCAGCATTCAGATCACTATCAGATGGGAAGGCTACAGGAATTGATGGAATACCCCCTGAAATATGGCAAACAATAGAAGAATCACTCAAGGTTTTAATTAAGCTAAATCAGAAAATCTGGAGGACAACACAATGGGAAAGAGACTGGAAGAGGTCAATTTATATTCCAATACCAAAAAAGAAGACTTAACAGAGTGTGCAAACTATTGTTTTAATTAATTATTACATTTTAATTATTGCCTTAATTTCCCATGCTAACAAAATAATGCTTAGGATCCCCCACTGCAGATTAGAGTCCCAAATGGAAAAAGAGATGCCAGATGTTCAAGATGTTCAAGATGGCTTTGGAAGAGATTATGGAGCATAAGACTTTACTGCAGATGCATTTTGGATAGTTGACTAAGTTAAAGAATACCAAAAAGGAATCAGATTTACTGATTACAGAAAGGCCTATGGTTGTGTTGAACATATAAGTGCTCAGATAAATGGGAAACTCAGAACATCTCATTGTCCACATGAGAAATGTACATATAGGCCAAGAAGCTATAGTATGAACAGAACATGGCAAAACAGACTGGCTCCAGGTTACCAAAGGAATGTGATAATATGATTAAGCTAAAGTGATTATCTGCCTCAGACATCTTCCTATATCACTGCGGCCCAGTATAGGGGTCTGCTTGCTTTAGCTGGGCAAGTGGGATAACTTTCTTGACTTGGGTGACTCTGTTGGGAATATATAATCTTGGCATACACACCTAACATACTTTGCTCATCCCTTCAAACCATGATGAGATAGCAGAAAAGACAAATGTACAGCTGGAGGAACAGACAGACTCAGATAAATTGATAGACAGATGTACTGATGAACAAACAGACAGATTGACGGACACATAGATAGTCTGAGGAATGGACAGATGGATAGATGATTAGACTGAGGGACAGACAAACTGAAAGATGGACAGAGGGAGATACAGATAGACAGATAGATGGATAGATAAACTGATGGAGAGACAGATGGACAGAAAGGCTGATAGAAGGACCAGATGATAGATAGACAGACTAACAGACAGATGAACAAATAGATGGGGCACAAAGACAGACAGATAGAAAGACAGATGGACAGAAGGTGTTTGGTTGGAAGGACAGACAGATAGAAGAATGAACAGACAGATAAATGACTGATGGACAGAGACAGCCAGGAGGACAGGAGGATGGGCAGACAGAAGGATAAATGGAAGAATGGAAAGATGGACAGTCTGACAGAGAGAAGGATAAGAAGATGGATGGATGGAAGGATGAATGGGCAGACAAGTAGACACACAAAGGGACAGACACATGGATGGATAGATGGATGGATTGACAGAGTGACTGAGAAATGGATGGATGGACAAATGGACAGAAAGACGGAGAGGATGGACAGATGGACAAACAGATGAACAGACGGATGGACAGATGGGCAGATGAACTGACAGATTGCCAGATAGATGGACAGACAGTTTTGTTTTCCTGAAAATGTACCATTTTTAACCTTTTTGGTGAATTTTTGAGGATGTCTGATTACAATTTTTTCAATGAAGTGCTAAGAAATGCTAGTGATTAGAACCTGCATGTAACAGATGTCAGTGGATTGCTTTCTTCCCATCCCCTGAAACCCAGCCTATCCTCCTTTTGCTTGCTTCTGATTTAGATATAGTAGTTGTGCAACGAAGATAACCACATTCCATTTTAAGGAATTTAAGTTGTTAGATTCAAATTATTAATACATTTTTTTCTTTTAAAGAGAGGGCAAGATGAATTTGAAAATGAATAGTACAAATGTACATATGTTTTTGTTTTGATTAATGAGATTCTAGATAGAGTGTAGTTAGGGGTCATAAACAGATTCTGCAAGTAAAAAGTTTAAATTAATTAACCAAGCTTTTATGTTCTGCTTTGTTTTTAAATAACCATTGAGAATTCGGGATCAAATTTATCCTGGCATTAATATATTCCATTTACTGTATGTAAAAAGGCTCTCCCACTACAAGAGAGGTATTTCTTTATTGGGTATGGTCCACATTTTTTTCTTCCTTTTCAGCATTTTCAATTTGATTTTCAAGTCAAAAGAACATGAACCTTTATTTATATTCTTAACCCTCCTTCATTGCTCCTTTCCTTATTTTCAATGAATTAGAGGGAAAGAACGACAGGACTTCCATCTTCAGCAGTTGTGTGAAGAACCAAATTTACTAGGCACAACAGAGTAATGTATTCACCACTGACTGGTATCCCCATTACAATGGTTATACTGTATGTTTATGATGCAGCTTTAACTGATGTGAATTTAAATGATTATCTCAACAGGGTTAGCTTTGTAACAATTCGAGTGAATTCTAGCTTCTGCAATTCTCATCCATTTTTAAAAAATTACTGAAATACTAGCCAAACATTTAAAGCGTATAATTTATGAAGTAAATTATAATTTTGTTTTATTTACAATAAGCATGCAATTATTGTTCTGAGTGGAAATTTAAAATTTAAGCAAAAGAAATGTCATTAAAAAGAATGAGACATGCAGGTCCTGGCTCTCAAATCTGCCCTGTAGAGATTCTCCAAGTCTTGTTTTCACGAGCAAATGAAAATATTGAAAATGTACTTGGAAAGTCTGCACTTCTGTTAAGTACTTATCAATGTAATAGAGTTTAAACTGAATCAGGAACTAATCAGAATATAAGTTAAAAGAACGGCTGGTTTGAAGGATCTCATGCTTGCGGTCATCTCTGCCAATCTAAATGTTTTAACATTATTTTCTAGATTTCCAGTCTTTATGAGGAGATGTATAGACGTGATTTCACTTTAATTACTGCTGCAATTACTCCTGAACCAAACAAATGGAAACAGTCAAAGCCTGACCTTCAGGGAATGTATACATGACATTTGGACTATGATTGTTGGTATGGTGTAGTGATTAGGATGCTTTTAGGGTGATTAGGATGGACTAAGAGCAGAAAAAACTCAGGATTTAGACCTGGGTGATTCAGTCCCTTAGGCATTTTCACTCAGCACTATAAGTTGAACCACATCTATTTATAAATCCATATGGGATCAGTGGGTTTGGCCCAAAATAACAAAGGAGTTGTTTATTTTAACAATGTTTGAATGTTTCAAGCAAAACCATTCCTCCAATGCCACTCTATCAAGCAACACACCCCTTCCCAATTTCAAAGCACAAAAATTATGTGCTTTACTTTAATTAATTTCTAGTTTTCATTTTGACATGGAGAATTGTATAGCATTACTGAAGTGAAACCAAGCTGCCTCATATAAAGTTATTAAATATCGGTAGCCCTTGTTTAATGACTACCTTGTTTAGTAATCATTTGCAATTACAGTGGTGATAAAAAACAATTTACGGCCAGTCCTCA
>JANHZU010002960.1:129636-143184 GCA_032468055.1 Acrochordus granulatus
GAAAGACCCTTGTAATAGACTTGAATCAAGATACAAGACAATCTTGATAAGCCTGAATACCTAGCTCAAAGTAAATGAAACAAATTAAGGCAGAAATACAATTATAATTCTACATTTAGATTGAAAGGATCATGTGCACAAATATAGATGAACAAAGTTGTTGAATGGAAAGGGGGAAAGAGTAAGGTTTTCCTCCTCCCAGAAACCTTACTTGAAACAATTTCTTCTATTATGCAAAATCAGCCATTTTCAGCACTGTAGCCTGGGGGCTGGTGAATGGTATGGAATCCACCCATCCCTCTTCCAAGGGGCCTCACTGATAGGAACAGAGTTCTGACATTGCTTAAAGAAACCATTTGATTAGTGGAGAAAGGGTGGAATTGGGGAATAATAGAATAGCTTTGTTTGCCTTGCCTTCATCTGTTGTGGAATTATTGTAATGGCTGCTGCTAAGTGATAGTTGAGGAAAATTCTAAGGCAGCTAGTCACATAGCAACAGAACAGCCTTTTTCTTTACTACCTAGTTGTCAGGAGAAGAGTTCACTTCCAGGGTGCATAACAGATAGGAGGAAGGCTAAGATTCAGGGAGAGTCTTAATCACGTCTTCATTACTTATGGTGTGTAGGGTTTTGATTAAATATATAAAGACTGAGAGTGAAAAAAACTCCTATTAGTCATTAATGACTGAGGTTGTTTGGCTTTCTCTTCTAATGGCTTTTCTCTCATAGCCTTTATGAGTTTACTTTGAGAAAGGGTTTGAAATCCTCAGAGGGACTGGCTCATGAAAAGAAACAAATGCCTATGCTTTTCATTCATTCATTTGGACCAGTGGCACAGTGAGTAGGAACAACATTTGGGGGGGTATTTTTTCTATGTTGTTTTGAAAAGTTTTGGGAGATGTTGGATCCCAAAGTTTTTGGAGCAACGGAGGCCACAAAAAAGCACCATACTTTATGTCTTGTTGTTTTGTACTGTATTGATTTTTGGTGTATGTATGTATTTACTTTGTTGGAAAATAATAAAAACACTTAAAGAAAAAATGCATCTGGGAAGAAGCAAACGGACAGTGAGCAATGCTTCTTCTCCCTTCTTTGTGGCTGGTTTCATTTGGTAAGGTAGTGGGGGACAGCTGAAGCCCAAGGGCCCTCCTTTGTGATGGTCCTAGTTAACATCTACATGAGACCAAAGGGTGAGATCATCTGCCAGAATGGGATCAGATATCATCAATATGCAGATGATAGTCCTTTGTGCTTCACCATATGGAACTTTAATATAACTTGAGCATTCTTCTGGACTTGCACTCCTGCTTAAAGAGCAAGTGGCTGTTGTTGCGATGGGGAGCCTTTACATGGATCATTTTTTATGTCAGTTACATGCTTTCGTCATCTAAGAAGCTCTTCTCATGATTACTCATGTGTTAGTCATTTTACCTTTGGATTTCTGCAATGTAGTCTAGAGGAAGGTGTCTATGAAGATTGCTTGGACATTAAATTGGTCCAAAATGGGTAATATATAATTATACTGTTACCAGTTAGCTTCCTCGTGCAGTTCAAGATGCTGTTTACCACTTATAGGCTGGAATGGCTTAGAGATGGACTGAGGGACTATCCTTCATCAGTTATGTCTGCCTATTAGATCTAATAGGGTTGGCATGCTCTGAGTCCCTTCAAACAATGTCATATTTTAGAGACGTGATTTATGATTTTTCCACGGCCATCCCTAATCTCTGGAATAGAATTTCCTGAGATATGATAGAAAGCAGAGGATATGAGCTTAATGGAAAGGATCTATCAAAGCAACAATTCGATAAAAAGGGACTGAGTCTGGGATAAGAATGAGTAAATATCTTAGGTAAGCCCCTCCATAGTTCACACAAAGATAAAGGGAGGAAAGGGGAAAGCAAATTTGGATTTGCAAAATTCTGTTACTATATCTGCACAATAAAAATAGAACAGCTTCCTACTGTTATCTGCCTTACTGGGCTGGCAGAAGTCCATACAGTGTAGTAGTCCAAACTGCAGACTATGTATATGATAGAAAAATAATGCATCAAAAATGTATTAACTTAGGGGCTATTGCTTGAAAAAGGAAAAGAAGACATTGTTCAGTGTTATCTTCTTATGTTTCCCTTTTACCAGTGCCAAGATCCTACATGCTTTATCATGAAGAGCCTTTACCTTGCCTGCATACTCTTTTGCTTAGCCTTTTTGTTCACTTCAGGTAAAAAATGTTTAATTAATCAATAAAAAATGTGAACCTTTAAATACTAGAGTGAAATCTATATTTCTGACTGACTACAGGATTAGGCTAAGACAGATTTGGAGTGGAAGTTTATTTTAAAAGTTTTAAAGAAACCCATTAATGGACTATGGTAACTGGAATTAATTTAACATTTTCTGCCCTGGAGGACAGAATTGATTGAAGGGATTTTTTTCTTGTGTGAAAAATCAGAAGCATAGATCCAGGGCTTCTCTTCTTCCATTTTTTCACTTAGTACTTAAAGTACCAGGTTATATATTGTCACCCTGCTTATTTAACTTATATGCAGAGTACATCATGTGAAAACTGGGCTGGATGAATCACCAGCTTGAATTAAGATTGCCGGGAGAAATATCAACAACCTCAGATATGCAGATGATACCACTCTAATGGCAGAAAGTGAAGAGGAACTAAAGAGGTTCTTGATGAGGGTGAAAGAGGAGAGTGCAAAAGCCGGCTTGAAACTCAACATTAAAAAAAACTAAGATCATGGCAACCAATCCCATTACTTCCTGGCAAATAGAAGGGGAAGAATTGGAAGCAGTGGCAGATTTTACCTTCTTGGGCTCAAAGATCACTGAAGATGAAGGAGACCCTTGCTCCTTGGGAGGAAAGCTATGGCAAACCTAGACAGTGTATTAAGAAGCAGAGACATCACCTTGCCAATAAAGGTCCATATCGTCAAGGCTATGGTTTTCCCAGTAGTAATGTATGGCTGTGAGAACTGGACCATAAGGAAGGCTGAGCATCAAGAATTGTGGTGCTGGAGAAGACTCTTGAGGGTCCCTTGGACAGCAAGGAGATCAAACCAGTCAGTCCTATAGAAAATCAACCCTAATTGCTCTTTGGAGGGACAGATATTGAAGCTGAAGTACCTTGGCCATATAATTTGAAGAGAGGACTCATTAGAAAAGATTGAAGGCAAAAAGAGAAGGTGACGGCAGAGGATGAGATGGTTAGATAGCATAGTCAGTGTGATGGGTGTGGGCTTGGATGAACTTCAGGAGGCAGTGCAGGACAGGGAGGCCTGGCATGCTGCAGTCTCTGGGGTTGTGAAGGATCAGACACTATTGCACAACTGAATAACAGCAAAGAGAGAGAGAATGATAAAAATTATATAAGATCTTCCCCTGCATTTCCATTTTAGAATAAAATAGTTTTGGTTCTCTGAGATAAGTTATTTCTATACAGAGAGCAAGTGAAAACATTGATGAGCAAAGCATAATGTTGATAATTATGTGAATGTAGATACATTTATGAGAAGTAATATTATTTAGAGATTTAGCAGGTTGTGTGTGTATGAGATCAACAAAGTAAACATTTTGCAAAATCAAGTTTAGATTGCCAATTCTAAATTCTGTAACAGTCTAGAGGGAATAAAACAAGCTGAAGTTAAAGCTAAACATGAAAAACATGTTGTTTATTCATAGAAACTCTTACTCAACTCTGATGTTATTTTTAAGGATAATCCAATTCCACACCCTTGGGTTCCCCCTACTGTTGGATGGGTTTGTGAAGACCAGGTCCAGAAAGTCTTTGCTCAATTTTGCCTGCTGTACCAGCTGTTCTTGGACTAGCAAGTATCAGTCCATAATAAAATCTATATCTCCAGTCATCCTGCCAGTCTTAGGGTCTATGGGAGATGGCCAGCAACTATTGCCTCCAAACTACAACATAAGGTAAAGGAAAGATTTCGCCTTTCAGTTATGTCCCACTCTAGGGGGCAGTGCTTATCTCTGTTTCATTGCCAAAGAGCCAGTATTGTCCAAAGACACTTCTGTAGTTATATAGCCAGCATTACTATACGCCAAGGTGCATGAAGTGCTGTTACCTTCCTACCAATTTAGATGGTACCTATTTATTTACTTGCATTTTGCATGCTTTCAGACTGCTAGGTTGGCAGGAGCTGGGGCAAATTGGATCTTGAACTCAGCTGCTGACCTTCCAGCCAACAAATCTAGCATCTTAACCACTAGGCCACCTGCCCCCAAGTTACAACATACCAGCTCCTATTGTTCACCACTCAGTTCCAACACAAATTGCCCAGAGATAGTTGGTCACACCACATTCTCAATGGAGTAAACAGATGTGCCCTAATTAATTAGGTTTCCTAGGATGAGCCTTATTATACTTCTGTTCTAAGAAGTTTGTACATGCAAGTAGTATAGGCTTATAGAGGACAAGAGAAAGAAACAAAAGTATCATTTCTATTTTCATGAGAAGAATAGAAGAAGAATCAATTCTGAGTGGTATATTACTTCATTGCATGTTCAGTCCTGGCATTTCCAGTTAAGAAGTCTTTAGGTAGCTGGACAAAAACAGAGCTTTGTTTGAAGCTTTGAAGTTAAGCTTCTTGGGTAGATAACACAGGAACTGATGAATCTATTGTTTGACCAAGCATTAAGTGGCTTTATATTGATTTTTGAATGATCATTTGAAAGTATTTGGATCAGAATGTGAATGCAAGTGAGGGGAAATCTGTAAATGTTGCCTTACTGTCAGTTAGCAATAGAATGCTTAAAAGCCTGGAAAATATCAATATCAAATCATAATGGAGGGAGGCAGAGACAGTATATTCCATTTGCAGACTATGTGTAATAAAATAGAATAAGAGATTAGAACAGAAGCCAGCTATGCAGGATATTTGGATGCTGATATACCAAAAAGAACATGAAGATTTCTAAAATTTCATCAAACTTTGAAATATCAGCAATGCTAAGTGAGATCTGATGGTGTCTTATGAAGAAATTGAAATCTCACAGATCTCCCTGAAACTGCGTAAGATTCACATCACGTATTATGAGATTTCAGCAATTTGGGAAGAACATGTGATTTTGGGAAGGCAATGTTTTGGGGTAATCTGGAACTTATTGTCAAAGAGCATGATGGAAATTACGAGCCAGAAAAATTTGCCATCTTGTAAATTATAGCTAAGTACACAAACTTGAGAGGAAAGAATAGGAAGGGAGAGAAAACCAATGTCATTAAAGAAAGCCAAGCTCTCTTATAGCTGTGAATTGCTGAGAGAATTATGCTAGATGCAGTCTAAATTCATGGTCTAAGGAAACAATCAAGGAAAACGGGGTTTAAAAGAAACATTTAAATTGTTTTATTGAAAGGAAGGTACATGAAAGGAAGGAAAACACATTCAACTATGCAAAGTTGTCTGTTAATTCTACCATATATTTCTCAAAGTTTGGCACAAATTTACATGGAATGTCAGTTGCATGGCATATCAGTTCTTCTATTTGAATATTTCAACTACAACTAAACCAATTACCACCGCACATCTTTGTCTCTTATATATATTCATTAACCTAAGATATAATCTTTTATTTTTCTGCAAATAGTACAGATTTTTTCCAAATATATTTAAAATTGTTAGGAATTTCCTAAATAAATATGAAAGATTTATTCCTTCCATATAAACATGAAGGCCATATCTATACTAAGAATTATTTAAAAAATGTGTGCAGTGCATAATTCTGAGATGGAATGTGGAAATTAACTTTTCAAAAAGAAGGCATATCAGAGCAGTGTTGTTATTTTGTTTTTTGTTTTTTTTTGAAGGCATCTAAATTGAAAAATAAATCACCCTGAAACATTGTTTGCATTATGAGAAAACCAAGGCCATATCTTCTGAAATTTGTTTTGGATGATAAGGTCAGATAATCTTTCTATACCAAGATGTCCTTTGCCAAAGCACCACGCTGTTTATTTTAATACTGTATCTGCCCAATTTTTCAGAAACCACTGGCAGTTTGATTGCTTGGTAATTACACATGTGTTCACTCAGACAGTTAAAGCTGGACAGGGAATATGTGAGAAACTTTCAGAAATAAGCTACATGATCAAAACAGCTGCTAATTCATCACCTCTGAATGAGTTTACAATTTTTTTATGTCAACATCTAAGACTGGAGAAATGAAAAGATTTGCATCAAGACTGAATTTTTGTTTAATATAGGAGTCTAAGTTGCTTTTACACATTGTCCCCAAATTACTTTCAGTTTGCATATTTCATTATATAATACTATTATAATTCTCAATGCAGTAGATAGAAACACCTGGTTCTTTAATAAACAACTTTGAAAAATACCTGGAAAATTTTGATTAATCATTCATCCAGACACCTGATAAAAGTTTGCCTCAACTCTATTTTGTTGCCCAATTCAAGGAAAAAATTAAGAACTCGTTAGTTCCAGAGAATATGAGTTCAAAGTTTTCCATAGCAAGGTAACAGAAGGATATCATGGCACTAGAATACTGATGGGCAAATAAGGGTACATGTGGAACTCCTGGAATATTTTAAAAATTGTATTTAAATGTAAGAAGAGAAAAAAATGGATAATAGAAAGTGAATATATAAATATATTTTTCATACTAGTTCCCTTTTGGGGTGATCATAACTATGCATAGCACAACAAAAGAACAGAAATAAAAATAGTAAGCAAAATAATTTAAAGGCAGAAAATAAGAAAAAGGAAATCTGTTTAAATCTACTTTACACCAACAACAGTCATTCTCATTAAGGTACTTTATTGGCCAAACATGGTTAGACATGCTCAGTATACTTGCAAGACAACAGTAAATAAAATAATAACATAAACAAATAAACAAAATCATGTATTCAACAGTGAAGTGGCATCCAAAATATGTAACCAGTAGAAAAGGAATATAATGAAGTATTGAATTAGAACCACAGTCTAATTAGAACTACTTTGTATTCTGTCATATAGCATAAGTCAAGTATTCAGCTGACTGATGGCATGGGGGAAAATACTGTCCCTGTGTCTGGTTGTTTAGTATACCTTATAGTGCTGTCCAGAGGAAAGAAGTTCAAATACATTATAGCCAGGTTGAGAGCAGTCTGCAGATATCTTCTCTACCCATCGCTTGACCCTTTCAATATACAGGTCCTCCACAGAGGACAGGCTAGCTGTAGTTATCCACAGTTCTGACTGTTTGTTGGAGTCTGTACCTGTCCTGCTTGGTTGCTGCAGCAAACCAGTTATAGATGTTCAAAGGACAGACTCAGTGATTCCTTTGTACAACTATATCAGCAACTCTTGAGGAAGATTGAGTTTCTTGAGCTGATGCAGGTAGTACATCCTCTGTTGTGCCTTCTTAATGTTAGCCATCCTTTCAACTCTTGGGAGATTATAGAGCCCAGAAACTTGAAGGACTGTACTGCTAATATTGTGTAGCTGAGTATGGTAAGAGGGGGTGAAAAAGGAGGACTCTTCCTAAAATCCACTGTCATCTCCACAGTTTTGAGCATATTCAGCTCTAAGTTGTTTCAACTGCACCACAGTGCCAACTGTTCAATCTCAATCTATATGCAGACTCACCACCATCTCTAAAGAGTCCAACAACTGTTGTGGCATCTGTAAACTTCAGAATTTTGCAAAGTGGTCCCCAGAGGTGCAGTCATTGGTGTAGAGAGAAAAAAGCAGCAGAGAGAACACATAGTCCTATGGAGTGCCAGTACTGATTGTCCAAGTACTGGTTGTATGTTTCCCTAGCCTCATCTGTTGCTTCCTGTCTATCAGGAAGCTGGTTACCCACTTACATGTATGGGCAAACAGAGAGCTGGGTCAGTTTATAGTGAAGAATGGCTGGGATGATGGTGTTAAATGCTGAGCTGAAGTCCACAAAAAGGACCCATTCATAGGTCTTACGGGAGTCAAGATGTTACAGGATATAATGTAATGCATATTGACATCATCATCTACTGAACTGTTTGCCCTGAAGAGGGTCCAACAGTGGATAAGTGATAACTTTCAGATGGGCTAGCACCAGCCTCTCAAATGTCTTCATGACTACAGATGTTAAAGCAACAGGTCTGTAGTCATTTAGCCTGCTGATGGAGGCTTTCTTTGGAATCAGGATGATGATAGAACATTTAAAGCAAGAAGAAATATAGCAGAGCTCTAGTGATCTAGAGAAAATCTGTATGAAGATAAGGGCCAATTGTGCAGCACAGGTTTTAAGGAGAGAAGGGGTTACACTGTCTGGGCTGAGTGCTTTTCTGATTTTTTTGTTTTGAAGGAGACTTCAAACATCTTTTTCCAGAATCACCAGAGGTGGGGGCCCAAGAGCAAGTGAGGGCCAAGGAGGAGGGATGAATGTGGTTCTAGAGGGAATATCTGATGTTAATGTGACTGAGGTGGGGTTGTTAGCTGTTTCTCAAATCTGTAGCAGAGCACATTCAGGTTATCTGCCAGCTAATGGCTTTCCTCAACAGGATGATGGACTCTTGTAGCCAGTGATATTCTGTAGGCTTCTCCACATAGAAGCAGGATTGTTAGCTGAAAGTTGATTTTTCAGTTTTTTTAGAGTAATTCCTTTTTGCTACCATGATCTCTCTAGTCAGTGTATTTCTGGCCTTGTTATACAGGATCTTATCCCTTTTCTTGTAGGCTTCTTCTTTGTCACAATAAAGCTGCTTGAGTTTCACTGTGAACCAGGGCTTATTATTATTGTATATATGCAAGATTTTTGTAGGTATGCATGTGTCTTCACAAAAGCTTATGTATGATGTCACAGCATCAAAAAGTTCATCCAAGTCTGCTGAAGTAGCTTCAAAGACAGACCAGTATATGCAATCAAAGCAGGCCTGCAGCTTTAAATTTTGCCTCCTTAATTTTGCCTCCTCACTCTTCTGATCACAGGCTTTGCAGTTTTAAGTTTCTGCCTGTATGTGGGGATGATGTGTATCATACAGTGATTGGAGAGGCCAATGGATGAACAGGGAACAGAGCAATAAGCACCTTTATAACAATGATCCAATGTATCTTATCTCTAGTGAGGAAGCTGACATGCTATCTATATCTGGGCAGTTCATGGGTGAAATTTGCTCTGTTAAAATCTGCTAAGGTAAGAAGTAAAGAGTCTAGAAATTTCTGTTCTGTGTGAATTATAAGGTCATTTGGGTTCTGCAACACCCCACCAATAGAAGCCTGTGGGGGGAATATTGATTCCAACCAGAATAAAGGAGGCAAACTTCCACGGAGAGTAATATGGTTTACAGTTGATGAATAATGCCTCTAAGTCCATATTGCAAATTTTCTCTAGCACTGTAACATCAGTACACCATTATTCATTTATATAAAAACAGATGCCCCTCTTTTTTTTTTTTTTGCTAGATGTCTCTGTCACCCAGTCTGCTCTGTGAATCTGAAACCCTGGAATCTGTATTGCTGTATTCAAAACAGTCTCTTTAATCAAGTTTCTGTGAAGCAAAGGACTGCAAAGCTTGCAAAATTAGCATTTGTCTGATTTATGAGGAGCAATTAATTCATTGTATTGATTATTAAATTCAAAATTGTTAAGTAAATAGATGGGAGTGGTGCACAAAATCCTTTCCTTCTCAACATACCCCCATGGTTTCTCCTTCTCTTTTTCCTCCTGTTCACATACTCCTCTTCTTTTTCCTCCAGCTGCTACTAAGTGCTGCTACTCTCCCAACCAAGATGCCTGCATAACTTCTCACGTCTTCTTCAAAAACAGGAGAAACAGGAGAAAAAACACTCTTAGGAAATCATCCAATGTCCATGATTAATCTCTGGTATATGTAATCCACAAAATGTTCAGAGAACTGTAGAATTGTGACAGGAAAAATCAAGAAACAAAACAAATAGAAGAGCTTGCTTTAACAAGGCTGCCATCTGCGGTGCCATCTTGAGGCTTCATTATATTTCTGCATATATGTGTCTTATTCTTGTGAAATATACAGGCTTTCACCATGCCTATATATTGATTCATACATTCATATATTGATTTATTGTGCATTGCCCAGAGTTGTCTTTGATGGGATGGACTACTATTCAAATTTGATAAATACATAGATAAAACCATGTTCTTAAACTTTTCATTTCTTTCTCATCCATCTAACCACATTATCAGCTTCCCCTGTCTCTCAATTCATTTACTCTTTTTTTCATTTATTTGTTTTGTCATTCAGTCTTCATTCATTATCTTTCACCACCTTTAATAAACATTGCATCTTGTTATATAAATGCATCTCTTTAATTTTTTACTACATATGTATACTTAGCAACCATTCCTTCTTCCTGTCTACAACTTAATCCTGCTCATTGTATCATATATTTGTATATTATATATTCTATCTAATGTTTGCTGTAAATCATTTTGATTTCAGCAAACAACACAGTATTATTAACATGTAAGCATATTCACATCTCTATCCTAATGGCCCCAGAATTCTTTATTAATTTATTGATAAATAAACAAGGAAACATCATGCATCCTTTTCTTATTCTCTGCTTGGTATTGAACCAATGGAAATATTCCATTTACTCTCATACACATTTTATCTCATATATTGCTTTTACTACATTCAGTGTTCAGCCTTTCCATTTCTGCAAAGCATTTCATAATCCATTAATTTATGTTATCATACTTTTTTCTAAATTAACAGATATCCAACTTTGTCAATATCATAAATTTTTATTGACTAGAAAAAGTATAGAAATGTGTTCTACAGACTCTTAGTTCACTGTACTTCCTAAATTTTGTTCATTGTTACCTCTCATACCTTTTCAATCAGAATTCTATCATATATCTTCTTATGCACACTTAACAAATTCAGTCCCCACAGTTTTACATTCATTCATCTTAACTTTCATTTTATAGAAACAATAGCAATATTTCAGTCATCACACATATGTAATCTTCAGAAGCTCATTTCAGAAATATAACCATTCAATAAGAAGATCTTGCCAAATCTGAATATTAATCCATTTATACCATCTACTCCTGCAGGTTGGTAACCCCCTTGTGTATATGTAGCAATGAGCTCAAAAATTCCTGAAATTGATCCAGCTATCAAGATAGCAAGGGAGGTACAATGGCTGAGTGGTTAAGATGCTAGACTTGTCAGCCAGAAGGTCAACAGCTCAGCAGTTTAAGACCCAAGTACCACGTAAATAGGATGAGCTCCTGTTACTTGCTCCAGCTCCTGCCAACCTAGCAGTTTGAAAGCATATACAAATGCAAATAGATAAATAGGAACCACCTAAATTAATGGGAAGGTAACAGCATTCCATGTGCCTTGGCATACAGTCATGCCAGCCACATGACCATGGAAGCATCTTCAGACAACACTGGCTCTTCAGCTATGAAACAGAGATGAGCACTGCTCCCTGGAGTTGGCCACGAGTGACAGAGGAAAGCTGTATCTTTTTTTAAATCAAGGTAGACTTCTAAAATCACAGAAAAATCCATTGAATCTAGTAAAACTGGTGTCCAAAAATTGTGAGGAAATCAGCAGCATTATTAAACTATTTTCACCTAAGTTTTAGTTCTTGGCCCTATAATATAGAACTGCTACTTGCATGTAAGCCTTTCTACAGTTTGAAATACTGGGTTGCCACTTAGTTTCCTGTTTGTGACAATTTGATAATAACTGAATTACTGCCCTCCATATTAGATGTTCGGTGGGAAGGTAACAGCATTCCTTCAACGTATTTCAATGTATACTAGCCACATGACCAAGTAACAGCATTCTACGTGCTTTGGCATATAGTCATTCCAGCCACATGACCACAGAAGCGTCTTCGGACAACACTGGCTTTTCATCTATGAAATGGAGATGAGCACCTCCCCTTGGAGTTGGACATGACTGGAAAGGGAAACCTTTATCTTTTAAATTTAGATGTTTAGATGTTAAGGGAAAAAATCTGGTTTCAGTTATTTCCATTAAAAAAAACCCTGATATTTATTTTTATCTTTCAGTGTTGTTTGTACATTCTAGAGATTTTAAATGCAGTTTAGAAAAACTGAAATACAAACTAAAAACCAATAAAATTAATCAGAACTTGAAGCTGAAACAATATGATTGCTTAGCATAACAAACTCTTTGGAACATATCCTTGGCTATTTATTTATATCATTTGTATTCACTATTCACTCAAGTAATAATCAGAATTTTTCTGATAGAAACTTAACTGGAAGAATAAATCAAAATGTTTGGGGGAAAATATTATTTCTGTAGATTATAGATATTTAACTTTGTGCTTTCAAATTGGAAAGTCATGCTTCAGAGTTGCAAGTAATAAAACAAGTCCTTATGAAGCTACAAAAATTAGAAACAATTTTCCAATAATAGGAAAATGAACAGGATAATTAACTTTTTTTTTTGCTTTTCCTATTTATAGTATTTTATACTATTGGTCCAAAAACTTTACAGAAAAATCAAGAGAGAATTAAAACAAGGGGATGGTTTCTCATCAGTTTGTTAGCTTTTGTGCTCCTTGTTAGAAAGCAAAAGAACAAAAAGAAATCCATGTGAAATTTTAAAAAAATTGTTGCCAATCTGACATCAATAATAAGAAAAATATCTACAGGCCTATAAGTATTTGGAGTACATGGAGACATGTTTTAGGTAAATAGATTATTTAATTATCAAATTCATCCACTGTAAATAATAATATTTTTAAAATATAATTTTATGTCATTAATTTTTGAAAACCCATCATCTCATTACCTGCCTCTTTGCTCTTATTTTGAATTCTTATTTTTAAATTGAACTCTTATTTTGAATAATTCTTATTTTTAGTGAAATATATTAATCAAATTAATTTGATTCACATTTCAATGTGAAGCTAGTTTGCATTTGACAAACCACAAATGTGTGAACATAAATGCTTTGATTTTCAAATATAATATTTTTCCAATACAACTGATCAGTAAAAAGAGGCCAAAATTCTGTTTCATTAACTCTAGAATGATCATTTGCCACAATGTAACCATATATACTAAAGGAATCAGATGATTTGCAAGCTGGCCACTATCTGCAAACCTATCACCAGCAAAAATAAGCTACAGTTTGAGTGCATGGATTCAGTTCCCAAGCTTTGTGAACACTATTTTCTGTTCAAAATATGTACAGAAAGCTTAATTACTTATTTTCACAATTAGCTCTTAATTAGTGGTGAACCAATGCATCCTCTCTTGTAAAGCTTTTCACTGTTATACTCCCCGTTATTTAGAGACTTGGAATTCCACAGTAATTTTAGCTGGCTTAAGGTAAAATAAGAAAAGTGATTAGGTTTTTCAGTCTCTCTGACCTGTCAAGTTAATCTAGTGCAAGATTTTAAAGCAAATAAACTAAATTGTCCAATTAAAACTAATAGAGGCCAATTAATGCTGCTGAAGCTTCTAATGAAAATTTATTTCTGAAAGAAAAGAAAAAGGAAAGGAAAGGAAAGGAAAGGAAAGGAAAGGAAAGGAAAGGAAAGGAAAGGAAAGGAAAGGAAAGGAGAGG
>JANHZU010002960.1:153299-164749 GCA_032468055.1 Acrochordus granulatus
CATCCACAGCTGAGCATCCTTTCAGCTTTGGCCCAGCCATTTCACTCTTCCTGGAGCTACTTGTAATTCCTTCTGATGTGAGAGGCTCATCTTCTGGTGTCTTATCTTTTAGCCTTGTTTTCTTGGGTTTTCTTGGCAGGGATACTGGATTCTGGAGTGGGTTGCCATTTCCTTCTCCAGTGAGAAGTGCAGACAGAGGTACAGGATTATTAATTTGTGCATCTCATTCCAGAGCTCTAACAGCACCAGAGAGAAATTGCAAATGTTTAACAAAGAGCTGTTGGAAGTTAAGACAGCTTTTCAAAACAGGCATCGTTTTCTAGAAGGAAGTGCCTGGCTCATAAAGATCAACACAAATGATAAAAACCTGAAGATGTTACAACAAGATAAGCTGTTCTTTCCTACACAAGTGAGATAGAGTCCATTTTTCTTCAATTCCAATTTTTATTGTATCCATTATGTACCAGGAATAAAGAATCACCTTCCAAATACACTTTCTAGAAAGCCAGAACACATGCATCTCTACCATGCCCCAGTAGCTGAAACCATTTTATGACCTGAGAATTTTAGAATAGCACCAGAAGCACCATCTATGGAAATACTAGGAGTGACTCAGCCACATCAAGACATCTTCACCAAGATCAAAGTGCAGTAGCAGTCAGACCCTTTCATGCAGGCCTGGATGGAATTATTTTCAGGGGCCCTACCAGGTACTGTACCTCCATTTTTGGTGGAGGGAGAGGCTTTAAGACACTAGGGAAGGCCAATGGTTCTGCCAGCACTCAGAGAAGAAGTGTTACAGATCTGCCAAGATCTTTAAGATGTTGCATAGAATCTTTCAAGACTTTTGATGGTCTAAGATGTCAGCAGACATCAAAGACTATGTTGCCTCTTGCCACATCTGCAAACAGGCCAAGTCTCTCTATCAGAAACCCACAGGCCTTTTACAACCCTACCCCTCCCCACCCATGGTGTACTGTGTCTCTAAACTTTAGGGCCATACATCACCCCTGGTAGTACTGGATTTATTTACTAAGATGGCTCACTTTATTCCTTGCAAGGGTCAGCCCACTGCCAAAGGGATTGCTCAGTTGCTTTGGACAATGTTTTTTGCCATAGAGATATGATATCAAGATTAATTTGAGACTGAGGGATATAGTTCATTTCCAGATTCTGGAGAGCTCTGTTCCAGCTTCAAAATGTTCAAATCACTTTGTGTTCTGCCCACCATCCTGCTACCAATAGTGAAGCTGAAAAGACCTATCAGATGTTGCAACAATATATTGCATCTATGTCCAGGACAAATGGCCTTCCCTACTCTCTCATGCAGCATTTTTATACAACATGCACTGCATAAGTTGATTAATATGACCCTCTTTCAAGGTTTGTATGGAGTTCACCCAGAGTGTTATTAGACAACTCATAGATGACAGCAGTGTTCTGGGGGCAATAGATTTTTTTTTGCAAGAGCAAGTAGCCACTCAAAGCCACTGGTAAGGCAGCAGCTAGAGCAAGCCAAGCAATCTTACAAACAGAATGCAGGTACACTTCGACAAGAGGGACTTCCAATACAGAGGGGGGATAAATTCTGGTTCTTTACTAAATTGTTGAACTCTACTAAGCCATACAAGAAGTTAGATTCTTGTTTTGTGGGTCCATTTAAGGTGATTCAACAGATAACCCAGTTGCATACCACTTGCAGTTGACTCCATCCATGAAACTGCACCCAGTGTTCCACCACTCTCTCTTGCTGAAGGAGGCCCCACCCAGTGACTTGCACTCTTCCCATCTGCCTCCCTGCAAGTCATTGTGGAAGGAGAGCAAGAGTTTGAAGTAGAAGAGTTCCTAGATTCCAGGAGACAGGGAAGAGGCTTCCAATATTCATTGGAAGGGCTACTCAGAATCTGAATGGTCCTGGGAAAATGCCAGGCATATCCAACATTTTCACCAGCATTTTCTCAGCAAGCTTTGGCCAGTACAGCTACTGGTCCCAGCTACATCATCTCCTGAGGAATCTGTTGCTGAAAAAGTTGACCTACCTTCCAGTGCTCATAACAGAGGGCCAGCACTTATGCACTATGAGAAATCTTCTACTTCAGGCCTAGCTGGGTTGAGGAGGAGGGGTGAAAGGGTACTTAACACCACAGTTTTTTCACAGCCAGAGCCATCTGTGGAGGCTCTTGCAGAGAGACACAGGTCACCCTTCCAGATAGAGCTGGAGGGGAGAGGGATATTGAATTCCAAGCAACCTTCCGCTTCTGGTCTCACTATATTGAGAGGAAAAGGGAGTGAGAAATTAACCCTGTACTTCCTTTACAGCTTGATTCATCTGCTGAGCCAATAGAGGCTCTTGAAACAAAGGAAGGACATTATTTTCTTTCAGATGATTTCCCTCCTCTTCCCACTTCTACTGAAGCTTCAGATTCTGAGGAAACCATGAAGGCTGAGGGGGCCACAGCCAACTCCTCCAGGGTGAATGAAGCTTATAATGAAGAGGGGGGTGATGTGGGGGAAACAAGGCCTCATCCATATAGATGAAGAGGAGGAGCAGCTTAGAGTCATTACACATGATCAGGTGCAGGAGGGCCAACTGCTGTGAAGACTGTTAGATTATATGCTAAGGTCAGAAGTTTAGGTAGGTAGAAGGAGAAATTCTCATAACCTTGTACAATCTATTAAAGCTGTAGAATAGAGACTACTTTCATCTGGTTCATTTCCTTTCAAATCCAACAATATCAAGCAACTAAATCCGTACCTGTCAATTTCAAGCTAATTATTTTATTGCTTTTAGATTATAATACAGGAATATTCCCAGTTTGCTTTTTTTTGGGAACAGATAAATAAAATTCCATAAGACCTGGGTGGGGATCAGTTTTGATCTCTTGTGGCTGTGCAATGACTCAGCACTAATTCCCTACTTGAGTCCTCCTCCCTGCCTGGCTAGGCATTTTCCTACATTCTGGGAGAAAATAATGGAATATATAAACATGACGATATGACAGAAGCTAAAATTTTCAGAGGATAATATCCTCTTTAACTATATACCCAGTAGACAGAATTTGACAAATGGATAACATAAATGGATTCTCCGTGCCATTACTATGGCTAAAAAACTGATTTTGCAACATTGGAAAGATAAATACTTTATCCCATTCACTTCATGGACCGAGGACCTTTACACTTGCCATCCAGGAGCAGATCACCTAGATTTTAAATGAAATATGGAACTCGTTTATACAAAATATATTACGTTAAAAAAGAATAGTTGCAGTTTGCCTATTGGGCAAACAGGTGTGCAGATGATGCTATTAATATGACATTACATTATATCCTGTAACATATTGACTCCCCAAGGACCTATACATGGGTCCTTTTTGTAGCTCAGCACTTAACACCATCATTCCAACTATTCCTCACTATAAACTGAGCCAGGTCACTATGCCTGCCCATATGAGAAAGTGGATAACCAGCTTCCTGGTAGACAGGAAGCAGCAGGTGAGACTAGAAAAAATTACTCAAATACTTAGACAATCAGTACTAGTGCTCCTCAGGACTGTGTGTTCTCTCTGCTACTCTTTTCTCTCTACATCAATGACTGCACCTCTGGGGATCCTTCTGTCAAAATTCTGAAATTTGTGGATGACACAATAGTCATTGGACTCACTAGAGATGGTGATGAGTCTGCATACTGATTGAGGTTGAATAGCTGGCCCTGTAATGCAGTCAAAACAGCACAGAGCTGAATATGCTTAAAACTGTGGAGATGACAGTGGATTTTAGGAAGAGTCCTCCTATTTCACCCCTTCTTACCATACCCAGCAGTACAGTCCTTCAAGTTCCCGAGCTACCAAAACTTGAAATGGATAGCTAACATTAGCATTGTTGTTAAGAAAGCACAACAGATGATCTACTTCCTGTATCAACTCTGCCTTAAGAGTTCAACCTGCCTTAAGAGTTGCTGATATATTTCTACAGAGGAATTATTGAGTCTGTCCTTTGTATATCTATAACTGTCTGGTTTGGTGCAGCAACAATACAAGACAGGTATAGACTCCAACAAACAGCCAGGACTGCAGAAGTAATAACTGCAGCTAGCCTATCCTCTATGTAGGACCTATGTAGGACCTGTATAGTGAAAGAATCAAGAAAAAAAATGGAGAAGATTTCTGCAGACCCTCTCATCCTGTACACAATCTGTTTGAACCACTTCCCTTTAGGCTACAGGAAACAGTGAAACAGGATACTCCGAGTTCTCACATAATAAGCTAAGGTTAATAGTAAAGATTTCAAGAGAAGATAGCCTTAAGATTTCAGCTTAATCACTTCAGGATCTGCTGAAAGGTTGCTTTCCTGCAAACATGCCAAAGCCAAATTGTTTCACTGTTTCCTGCCCCTTTTGAGAAATGTATATATTCCTTACCATTTTTCCATTTTTCATATGGGACCGAGGAAGACTCTTGGATGGGAGTTGAAATGTTTCCCTGTAGCAACTAAAAATAAAAGTCTAGTTGCCTTTTTAAAGAAGTTTGCAAACAGCACCCCATGGTTCCCAAATTGTATGCTACACTGCCCAAGTTTGGGAATCATGGGCTTAGCAGAAATAGGATATTCAAAGGATGCCATGGGATATTTAAATTTTTAGGAGAAATACAACAGTACTAAGCTAGTGGGTTGCATGGTGTCCAAAAGAGGTTGAATATTTATGTATTTCCTTTGAAAGTTTAATTTATTCTGCAAAATACAGTTTGAAAACCATGGCGCTAGTCCATTCATTCAAATCAGCAGTCAACATAATCATGTTTTTCTTTATCTGCATATATCAGATATAAAATCTATTCTTTTTCACAAAATATTTACAGTATGTTGTTGATTATTTCTTTGAGAAGGAACTAAGTGTTTAGAAAACCGACCAAAGAAAAGTATCTTATAAAGACTTTGGTGATATGGGAATGATATCCAGAATAACTCAGAAGTTATTTTTGCAAGGGTGAAAATGAAACATGCATAACTCCATATAATTTTTCAATATTTCTTCTAAAAAATCACTGTCTGCTTTTGTGACTCCCAAAGTAATCTAAATATACCAGTAAAGACTTTTAGTTTGTAATGTACCTTTTTCTATTGGCTACGAAGATTATCTCTATTTTCATTGCTTCATTAAAAGAAGAAAGTGTGCAATTAGTTTTTCTACATGACAAGTATTTTTGTATTTATTATTTTATAAGCAAGTCAAGGCTGCAAATATATTTAACACACCTTCCTTCTCCTATTTTCTCCACAACAACCCTGTAAGGTGGGTTGGGCTGAGAGAGAGTGACTGGTCCAAGATCATCCAAATGGCTTTTATGACTATGGTGGGATTAGAATTTACAACTTCCCAATCTCTAGTCTGTTACCTTAAGCAGTAGAAGTAACCACAACCAAATCCTAAACTGAGCTTTTGTATTTTGAACCCTGCAAAGAATATGTGGATTTTGACTCTCAGGAGGCATGCATCCTTCTCCTTTGCAAAACATTGGTTCTGAACGCTTTGCATGGCTCAAATATTTACACAGTTTTGATATATTTTATTTCTTTAAACATTTGTTTTTGAAAACCAGTGCAATGAAAAGAATAAATAAAAAACAATACAAAACAAATAAAAAAGCCAAACAAAGGGGAAAAGCTAAATTAAATGCAACAATGTAAATATAATAATAATATCTTTATAAACATTAAATCAACCCCATTTTAAAGAAATGAACCTTAACCATATGGATTTAGTGAACAGAAACATTTAATCAACAAAACATTTGACAAAGATGTCATTGAAAAACATGATATTTTGGTTAGAGCCAGTTAAGATAGAATTCTTTACAAATAGATGTCTTGCAAATGTTTGGAATATATTTAGCAAAGTAGTGACATTTTGAAACTTTATTTCTTTCTAATAATCTGGTTCACTCTAGCAAGAATATCCAACAAATACAAGCTATGAGGGGCATTGCCAAAGTATACAGTATATGCTCATGCATTTTCAAATTGATTATATCTCCAATACAGGAAAATTGATAGTTAACCTTTTATAAAACATTAATTGAGTAATCCAATAAATCCAAAAAAGATTTTTGGGTGAATAAACTTTATTTCAAAATCACAGAAAATATATTTAACATTTCTTAATATTAATACTATTGTTTTTTTTTTAAATGTAGAAACTTGAAAGTGAGAACATTCCTCAATCAAATGAACTACCAATTGAAATATAACCCAAGAAGAAAAAGTTGTATGAAGAACAGAAAGGAAAATATATTCTTATGAAATCAAATTTCTTCTGATATAAACTAAATTTAATTCCTGAAGATAAGCAGGGACAGCACTCCAAGTCAGTCAATAAGATGGGGAGGGAGGTTGGAAATTTTATTTTTCCAAGAAAATTTTACATCAATCAGTTGTCAATCATTTGTTGTATCCAAAACTCAGTTATAATTCCCAAACATTATTATATGATGCACATATAAAGGAAAAAGAACTACAGAACAGTTATTCAAAATGTATCTTTTCTTTGGGCCAGAACCATTAATTTGATACAATATACATATACTGATACAAAGAATTTTAAAATTCAACTGAAACCAGAACTTTTTATTCAGATCAATGGACTATTTTTTATAATCATTTCTGTGAGGCAACTACATGAGCAAAAATGGAAAAATTCTAAAATGCCCACAATGGAGGAATGGTTGGTGAAGATGACAGAACTAGCAGAGATGGCAAAATTAACTTGTTTGAGAAGAGAAAGATTAATTTTTACATTTATTAGTGACTGAAAAGCCCTTATGGACTTTTTGCTGAAAAAGAAATGAAGGGATGATTTATGGATTTGATGTTTAGAAAGAGTATATTATGGAAAGAAGGAAACTTTGATGTATCCTTTGAAAGAGAATGTAAAATATAAATTTACTTATAACTGCTGTTAAGAAGATTGGAAGTCACTTTTTTATTCTTTCTTAGTATTCTTTGTTTTCTTTTTCCTTCATTTTTATCTTCTTAATTCCTTTTTCACTCTTCTATTCATTTTCTCTATTTCTCTTATTTTTAACTTAACATTAGTATTTTTTAGAATTTTTTTTCTAGAAAAACTTATTTAATAAAAATTACACATACAGACACACACATTGACACACACACACACACACATAACTTCAGACTCCAGTATCTTCAGGTTGTAAAAAATTGTCCCCCTGTTAAATTCAAGTTTCAGTCCTTTGACACTCCACTACTTTAGTGGTATTCCTTTGGAGACATGCCTAACTACAGATTTAACTGTTTTCTTTCTATCCTCAGATGAAACTCTAGTTTATTTCAGAGCAGGGATGTCTGCAGGGTGTGTGCAAAAACATCAAGATGGTGGTCACTGTAGTGCAATTGTAGCTCTGTACGTAAAATGATGCTAGTGGAGCTTCACTTAGTATCTTAAGTTTTTTTTACCATATCAGGGTTAATTTTCTTTAAAAACATCTTCTGCCTTTTGACTTCATAAATCCAAAGGATAAATGGAAATCATCCTAAAGATGCATTTTAATAGTGAAAATTGCTACATTGTTCCAGCAGCAATCTGGGTTTCTGAATCTAGTTTTAGAAAATCAGCAACAGTTTCAGGATATAACATTTCTTCATTCCGTTACAGAACGGAATAAGGCAGCCACAAAGTATATTCAAGGTAGAAGAAGAAAACCTTCATTTCTTGTTGCCTTGTAATAGCATGATTAAATGTTTGGTACTTTTTAGGAACTCCTAGGAGACAAGTCAGGAAAAGCAATGAATTTTTTTCTGGGATAATCCAAGGGAGTTGTTTGTCTAAGTTACATCTTTCTGTATATTTTTGTACGTACATAAAGCAACTAGAACAAGATTCTGTTTATATGATTTAAAACTGAATTGAACTGGATATGTAGCATCCAGAAAAAATCTTCATCATCCTGTTTAAAAGGATTCAGTAAATTTAACTTTCATGACAGCTGCTAGGCAGTGATTCTCAATCTTTCAACTTGAAGATGTGTGGACTTCCTGTTCCCAAGGCTGAGAAATCCTGTACTAGAGGTGGCAAATTATCTCTTGCATAAAGAAATTCTGAGATGTATGACCTTGAAGCAGAACCAGCTCATTTTGGCAGGCTGCCAAATCTTTTCCCAGTATTTTTATCTTAAATATTTGGCTTCAATTTTTTAATCTGAATTATTCTTCTAAATTCTTTAGAATTTTTCCACATTGTACGTTTTATTTCAAGCAATTCCATTTCTAATATATATTTTATAAACCTTCAACTTACTGATTGCATCATGACAAGCAACTCTAAATTAGTAATTAGCCAAGAAGGCAACATGCTATGTCACAGTTTTCTGTGAGCTGTTGCAAACTATAGGCTGCTCATTAAAAGGGACTGATAAGCAAAAATGTTAATTGTTTAAATTAAGTTTGCAATTTTGGAGAAATACTGTGCCTCACAAAAATAGGAAACAAAGCTTTTCTACTCTATTTCATCCACTTAACATTTCATGCCACTTAGCAGTGGCATAGTATGTTGCCTTCTTGGCTAGTTACTAATTTAGTGAGACAGAAAAGTTCTTACTAGCTGCTGATCCAACTATGCCAGCACCAGAGTATTTGGCTTCTGAAGTTGTAATTGCCTTGGCTGATAGCTTCATCATTTATAAGTTGAGAAATGTCCAGAGAGAAATTTTAACTTATTGGAGAAGTTATAATATATATGAATTTATTTGGAAAGATGAGTATGTTTCCAAATCGATTGCTTGTGAAAGAAAAGGATATCATTTTATATTTACTAATAAGTTTGTTCATTTTTTCACCCTAGATCTTCCTTTATACTGGAATGAAGCTTTTGAAAAAATAAATGTTAACATATGCAAATATGCATACAAAAGTTTGTCACATGCATATATTTTACTGGTGTCTCCAGAATGGATTCTGTTGAAATGGACAGTTCTATCTTAACAAGTTTAGGAAGCTGATCAATGCACAGGAATTTTGTGCTGTGTTCAGAATTATTTTTCCTCATACTCTTCATTTGGTTGATCATCCTAACTTTAAGATTATGTTCATTTTAGTTAAACATAGTAGCTGTCTATTTTTCATGAATCTAAAGGTATATAAAAGCAAATGGATTCACACAAAAATATTGCAGTCCTCCCATTTAGGAGTCCTTTTAATCATCCATATCATTTTCTGTAACACTGAATTTTCCCATTCTGTGGGAATTTTCTCTCCCTAAAAGCAGGCAGCATTCTGTGAGTAATGAAAACACTTGGATTTTATGAAGCTGTTTTGAAGAATGCTCCTTCCAATAAAATGTTTTAAATTTTTTTGTATTCTTGATAGTGTTGTAATTTATTCAGATATTTTCTGCATAATGATGTGTCTCTCTTTCTATAAAAAGGCCAAAGAAAACTCAGAAATATTCCTCCATTTTTACACTGCAGCAGCTTCACTTAAATTCAATTGTAATGAATGGGCAAGCTTCTTCCCCTTGTAGATAAAACAGTCTGGATCCGTACTTAAAAACACATGAGCCCAGGAAGGCCAAAGCTCTCTCCCTTTCCTAGAGATAAATCAAAGTTTTGTCTATTTAAAAAGGGGTACATTTGTCAGAGGAAATGGAAAAAGGTGAGCTCTGAGGAAAATTGAAGGAAGAACAACTGAAATCCTCAGGAGGCTATTTGGGGTGAGAATCCAGGAGTGTTTGAAATCACAGAAATTTATGTCTGACAATAATTATCCCAGAAAGGATAAGTAAAAG
Organism: Acrochordus granulatus; assembly: GCA_032468055.1. Classification (NCBI taxonomy): domain Eukaryota; kingdom Metazoa; phylum Chordata; class Lepidosauria; order Squamata; family Acrochordidae; genus Acrochordus; species Acrochordus granulatus. The sequence goes on from JANHZU010002960.1 coordinate 163,096, forward strand.
ACTCATTGTTTGTCTATTGGGTAGTTCTAAAATTATTGTTATTATTTTAATTTGTTTATTTATTTATTTGTTAAATGTATATGCCACCAAAATAGAAAATAACTCTCGGCAGCTTACAATAAAACAAATAATGAAAAACAAAAACAGTTTAAAAAAACCTTTAAAATAGCCTTAATGTATATGCTTTATTTTATCTCTCTCAAAAGCCAATTGATTTATTCATTGATTTTATTTATTTGATTGTTATTTATTTATTATGATTGTTCCACTCTAGTAGCTTTGGGCTGCTTACAAAATCTAAGCAGTTGAAACAGTCAAAATATAAAACAAAACAGAGCCTGGTCTAAAAGCAGCCATAACAATAACAAATAAACACAAGACAGCCCCCCACAAAATAACCCCAGGCCTGAGACCAAAACTAGGTCTTTTCAGAACCCCAGGAGAGAAGGTGCTATCCCAGAGGGTGAGGTCATGACAGAGAGCTTCCTTGGTCACACAAGATGACACAGGTTAATTGAGAGGACTTGAAGCATACCCACTCTGCCCAATACCCTTAATGGTCTCTGATAACTTCTGTATCTGAAGTTTATCATACTTGTGCAAACTCAAGTCTGTAAGTTTGTCATATGTAAAGCTCTTTGTCTTCCTTGAACATATTTTCAAACAACCCATATTTTCTTTAATAATTTTGGGGGGAATTACCAGTGCTGTATTTTATATTTCCCCCATAATTGGTTTTTGGACATGATTATCTTAAGTAACAAAGCAAGTTTTATGCTTTCTTCTTTTTCTTCTTACTTTTAATATTATTGATGTTTAAATGACATCTTGTGCTACATGTCCAACTCTTTAAAAGAAAGGAATACTTTCTCCTAGGCATAAACCTCAAAGTCACAAGAAACAGGTTGTGCTGCTATAGAATTTAATTCCTTGTTTGTACTGACAATTAAGTTTATAGAGTGTGATCTACAGTATTGCACATGCTAGGGTTTCAAGCTTGGTAAAGACATTCTCCTAGAAAATAGGTGATGGCAGTTGTAACTAGCAACCAATTACATCAAGGCAGGAAGGTGGGGGTGAATAAAATTCAGATTATTTGGAGAAGGGAAAAATTCAAGCTATCTGCTTTTCATCCTACAGCAAAATTACAAAAAAAAAACCCTACCCTGCACACCAAATTTAGAAAGGCAACTGGACTTTTATTTTTAGATGTTACAGAGAAACATTTCAACTCCCGTCCAGGAGTCTTCTTCAGTCTCATATAAAAAGAAAAATGATATGGAATATATGAACAAATTTCCCAGAAGGGGGAGCAGGAAACTATGAAATCCAATACTCTGGTTCTCATGTAGCAAGCTCAAAAAATAGTAGATAGGAAATAAAGATTAGAGAGAGGTCTCAAAGTTTCAGTTTAATCACCTCTGCTCTAGCCAAAGGTTCATTTCACATCCATGCCAAAGTGGGGTTGTAAACAGGGGGCAATTGAAATCTTGTCCCTCCCCCCTTGTTGACTGACAGATTCAATCTCTAAATGTGTATGCTTTCTTTTATCCCTCTTGAAAGCCAGTTAGTTCCTCTATCAAGAATTAGAAATCTGCAATCTTGGAAGGAGTATCCTTTTTCTCTAAGATGTAGATGTACAGCTGATGTTTCT
>JANHZU010002961.1:0-35301 GCA_032468055.1 Acrochordus granulatus
TCTGTGCAAACAGAAACAAGACTTGATGCTGCTAGCTTTTTTTTTTTTCAGATTAATCAAAATCTGCCAGGCACTTCCACCTGTGTATTGCTGTTTTTTGGTATCTCAGAAATATTACAGACCCAAAAATGCAGTAAACATAAGGTGGGAAAAATGGAAACCTGATTCCTCAGATGACAAAAAAAAAGTTTTCAGGAAAGAGGAAGATATATATCTATGGCAAAAACGTATTTCTGGATTTTTTTATAATTTAGCAATTGTTTCGTGGGCAATATATATACATCATATAAGCATTTTCTTGGACAATTTATCTTCTGCATAGAGACAGCAAAATTTACAAAAACCCTTGAGTGGCACAATTAATCTGTGGGTTGGTGGAAAAGTTTTCAGAACGTGGGAGCGAGTGAGAAGGATGAGTGATACAGAGCACATTAAGTGTTACAATTTGTCAGAACAATGTCACTTGATGGAATAGTTTTATTTGTTAGCGATGTACTGTATATGCTATTAAGTAGTCAAGGAAAAGAGATTGAAGTTAATGCACACATTTCCTTGAAAATGTCAGCGTCGTGTGCTGAAGCCATGCAAAATGGAAAAATAAAGGGGGAAATGTGGATAACCATCTATCAAGTGGTAAATTAACATAGTATGTGCATGCAATCAGTTGATAAATGGGCCATCTATATCACCTTCATAAACTCAAAGCAATTTCTGTTTTTCCTCTTATTCTACCAGATTTCAGGATGCAGCCATATCTTCTTTGTCACCTAACTCTGAAGTTGCACTGGAGTAGAGGCAGTAATAATGTTTCCTACAGCAACTGACAAACACAGAGTTGTCCATTACAGCTTTTTCCATAGCCACCACTCTCAATGAAGAACAAAGATATCAGCAGAATGATTTTATCTAGTCACAGTATGGCAATTTATCAGTCTGTCATCATCAGCCAGAGCTACAGCTCCTGTGACAAATCTAGTGCTTTTTATGCAGAAGTCCCACCACGTTCAATCTATGGAATTTCTGATTCTGAAGAGGACTTCCCGAAGAGAAGGGAATGAAGGGAAACCTCAGCACAGCCCTTGAAGATGCTTCCAATCCAAGAAGACAACAATGAGGTAGATGGGAAAATCACAGTCAGGCATACGTGTTTCCCATGGATATGATCAATGCATTATTTAAAATTCAAAAATTAACAGACAAATCCATGCATGCCTAGAGAAGAATGGAACAGTTAATCACTATAAATAATAAAAAATCCACATGAGAACAAAGGGATTTTGTAATACAATGAAGATGCAGCCATTAAAAACTGAGTGCTGCAGAGATGAAAAAAACAAAAAAAAAGTTAGCAGAAGTGCGACGATCGGTTAGATTTGGAATGATATGATGCCTCATTATTTTCTCGAATCCTTTTAGGTTCAAAAGATCCCATGCTGCAAACAAAAGTAATGCAAATGAAAGCAAAATAATGTTTAAATTTCAACCACCTTGGCTGAGAAGGATAGCAGCTGTAGCCAAATATATCCTAGAGTGAGACCAGCTGTAGCCAAATATGCCCTAGAGTGAGACCAGCTTCCCAAATGTGCCCATTTTGGGAAGTTTGGAAGGCCTTCCCAGTTAAGCTAGGAAGACTGTCAAGATCTTACATCGTTAAGAAGTACAGAGTCTCATTTTGCTACTGATACACAAGACTGTGTTTGCAAGTCTTTGCTGTAAGCATTCTGCATTCACTTTTTTTTAATGGTATAACACAATAATGCTCTTCCTAGCTTTTCTTCCCCTCTGAGGATTTCAGTTATTAGACGTGGGAGAAGAGACCTTTGATATGCCAAAAGGATCTCTATAATAGCATTAGTATTCTTTTGGTTTAATTTCCTGTCTTTTTCCTAATATTCCCTGATGTTGTGTTTAGCCTTGTTAGCAACTGAAATGCAGCTTGAGTTGACCTTTTGAGTTTCCCCACTGTACCCCAAGTCAGACTTGTTCAATTTACACCTAGAACAGCCTACTTTCAGTAACAGCTCTTCGTACTTTCATTTCTTTTTCTTCAGATGCATCTCGGAACTGATATTTTTATGGTTTAGCCTTATCAGTCCCTTGTTACACAGCTCCAAGCTGAAGCGTGATTAAGGAAGCAGATTTGCAGAGGTTTTAATGGCCAGTTCAATGTTCTTGACCATTCTCAACTGACAAACTGGTTCCTTAAGTAAGCTAAGCAGAGCATTTCACAATTTTGAGTGAGGGAAGAACAGAGTAAGAAATATTCTCAGCTAGGTTACAAGATCAACGGCAGCCTAGAAAGTAGTAGCAAAATTAATAGTATTAATAATCAATGGTGGAGTCCCTGAATGAGCTGGCCAAGACAGCTTTAGTTATAAGTCACTGCTGTTGCCTAAAATGTCAGGAAATAAGAATGTAAAAGAAAATCAGCATGGAGCAGTAGACTTTGCTCAGAGATAGGATGTCAAAAACCCTCAGCAGGAGGGTTATACCATCTGCACACAACTTTTCATAGTCTGACATTTCACCTCCCCATGATTCTATTCCCGCTGAGCTGGGACCCTGAATGTTAAGCCAGTTTGGATCCAAGATAATCTCATTACTATTACAAAGAACCAATGCAAAGAACAGAAAGGTCTCCTTGACCTGGGAAATTGTGTGGATGTCCTTTGGGAAGATAGAAAGGCAGGATATAAATCGAATAAATATATTTCCACTAGTTAGTACAGCAAGGGTTGTTAAATTGGGAGAGAAGGGGAGTTGTAATTACATTACAACTTTTAACCATTATTCTAGGCTAGATGACAAGCTATTAGAGCTTCTCTGGGGAAAGACTAACGATTTCCATCTTTTATCTAATTACCAAATGTAGAGGTTGTTCACACTAATTTCTCATATGTATACTGTACGATTTTTGGATATTGTTGCATGTGCGCAGCACTCAAGGAGTAGTGTCCTAAGCAACTGCAATACATAGTCATTTCCAGATCAAGGAGGAAGGCAAATAATAAAACATGCATCACAAAATTGCAACATAATTTATGGGATTGCCTCAGACATCCGGACACAAGGACAAAGGGCTAAAATCTTATTGTTCTGTAATTTTCTACAAGATTCTGTCATTTTCATTCTTTTTTTTTTGGTCAAAAGAATATATTATTGAACTATGATTAACAAACATTATTAAGTAACTAGATAACATAAATCCAAGATGTAGAGAGAAAAATACAGAAAATACAAAACATCAACTGAAAAATAAGTAAAAAGACAGACACTATACACGTACAGTTTTATTGTATAGGTAAAGTATTACCATATTATAGTCTATTACTATTAAGATAAATTATAAAATCCATCCAAATTTAATAGAATTCTTCCTGCCTTGGATGTTTCATCATTTTAACTTTGTCTGTATTTTTTTTTTCTAATGGAGTAACTGAAGAGGCCTTCTTAATCCACATCTCAATTATTAAATTATCTAGAGTTCACCAATGCTGGGCAATTATTCTCTACTAAAATTAAATAGATAATAAGTTCCTTGTTTTTAAGTTTGAGAATTGGCCCTGTAAATAGATACAGTAAACCGTGCAGTAAAAGACTTGATTTTACAACAGTTCTTATGACAGTCATTAAACAAGTTAAGGAGTCATTAAGCAACCTACATGGTCATTAAGTGAATCCAGCATATCCAATAGGTGGTTTTTGCCATTTTCTGTCAGAAAAAGTCACAGATTCTGATCATGTGACCTTGGGATACTTCAATCAGTTAAATCAAGCCAGTCGCCAAGTACCTGCAATGCGATCACATGACCACAGCAGTGTGTGTGAGAGTCATAACTTCAAAGACGGTTTGTAAGCATCTTTTTTTTAAATCTATCCTAACTTTGAATGGTCATCAAGTAAGAACTGCTTGTAAATGCATCAAACTGACAATCTCAGCTGCATTGTTTCTGTGCTAGTGTCATGATGCAAATCTGACCTTTCATTCTCAGGTGCAACTGGTATGTAACACTCAACCGAAAAATGATGTGAAGGAATCAAATATCTTGAAGAATCCAAACAGGCCTAATTTAGACATAATGCTAGGCTACAATGGGTGGTTTATATGTTAAGCTAAGCCATGTTTTCTTTTGGCTATGATTTGAATAAGCCATAAACCAATTTTTTTCATCACAGTGTCTAAACTATTCAGACATAGTCAATCTTTAATGTGCTTCGGTGAAACCTGATATTGCAATGCATTCAGCAAAGTATAGGTAAACTAAGTATAGCTTAATGTTACGTATTAATTCACACATAATGTCTTAATGTGATCTGAGAAACAGGCCAGAATCAGTGTCTTCTTGTCCTTTCTAGGAGCAGTTCTACTTTGAAGCTTGTTGGGACTGGATGTGGGAACTCTGAAGGACAGCTGCTTCTCAGAAGATCAATACTGAGCATTTGAACATCTTTAAGCTACCTTTAAGAACAAAACATGAATGTTATCTCTCTCTTGCATAGAAGAAAAGGAAAATAATTATGCAGATTAAATAATAATAATGAAGTTAAAACCTATCCAGTCAAATCTTCAGAATTAGCTGGAGATCTCTAAGTTACGATTCAGGAGGAAAAGAGTAATTATTATAATTACTTTTCATCTCAGAGAATGGGGAAGAAGAGCTTACCAGAAAATAGCGAAAGAGACCATCTCTCTCGTATTGCTAGGCTGTCAGCAAGACAAAAACTTAAGAATTTATATTTTTGTGTTTTTTGGATTTTTTTTGTTAGAATGCTGAGTTGTCTGTCCAGTTTTTGTGTCTATTGCTATATGTATTTCCTCTCTGTGCATTTGCCATTTCTCATTACACAAGCATTTCCTAATTAATGAAAGAATCTACTAATACCAAGTTCTCTCCCCAGGAAACATCCACGTAGCATGCGCAAAAAGCTGGGCTAACGGGTGGAAGAGGATATGCTGGGTTTGCAAGCTTCATCTCTCCCTCCAAATTTGTTGTGATCTATATTCAAATGACAGTTTAATGAGCCTTTTCCTATTTCCAAAAACCTTATCACATCATTAAAGTATAGAAATGAATAATACATCTAGCAGTTGGATGAAGCTGAACTGTAGACCTGAAAAATCTTCAAAGGCCTGCAGAGGAAAGGAAAATTGAAGGAAGGAACAAGAGAAAGTTGCGGCAAATGCATTTAATCAGACTGCATTGATGTCTGCTGAGCTTTCTTCCAGCCTTTTTCTGTTTCAGAACAGAGCCACTTGTTTGGAGGAATTATATTACTGGATTTACCCAAGGAGGAGAGGCAATCTTGGCTTCCTAAAGGCTGTGAACTCCTGGTTTTTCCTCCGGTCTAGGATAACAGAGGAGACCAGTATAGGTATGATTTGGTTTGGCTTGCATGAATTGCTAAGAGAAAGGCAAGCAAACTGCACTACGGCTTGGCAATTATTGGGAAAAGTGTTCCTTATGGGGCGCTCCTCAGATGTTTCCACCATTTCTGCATCGTTTCATTTCACCTTGGTAAAACTCTGTCTGCATCTCCCCCTTCCTAAAACTCCTCAGATGTGGGAACCATGCTAGATGGAGGCTCTGAGGTCCTTTCAAAACATGTTGCTTCCACTTCTCAGCCTTTTGCTAACCAGTTTGTAGCTGACCCTACATTCTGAACCTACATCTGAATTTCTGTAGAGCTTGAAATGCTAAGAACCGATAGGGAAAACCACAAAGAGATCCAATCGTTTTCTGGTCCCGAGCTATTGCAGATCCGGGACTTGCAAAAATCCCCTCAAACCATGCACAACAGAAATACAATAAGTTGCTTCCCCTTTTTCGTACACTTCATCCACATTTCCAGGACATTTTGTGAGTTTTCTCTGCTCACCTGAAAACAACAACAATAGCCAAAGAGTAGCTGCAAAGCCACAGGACTACCAACCTTGGGTTGCATCCAAAAGCTTCTTGTTAGCAACGATCGTGAAAGGACAAGCTGGCAGCAACATCCGCCATATGCTTTTCCCAGGAGCAGAACATTGTAGGATGTTTCCGGAGTTATATAGAGATATATTTCAAACAACGACCCAAGAACAAGATGTTGAAACTTGCAGGTACCCCCTGAGAGAAACAGAGCTAAATTTAATTCCTAGAGAAAACTTTGCTAAATTTCCTTCCGCTGGGTTCCTGAGCACCAGTGTCAAACTTCTATGAACCGTCACAACAGTTCACATCAATCATGCTACTTTGGAAAGGGCAAGTGTTTGGTCGTTCCTCACTTCCGATGAAAAATTCCTGAAGTGATTAATGTGAAGGGAGACCTGTGATGTTGCAAGCTACATTTCCCTTTTTAGAATCTCTGAACTGAATGCTGCATCAGCTGAAGCCCCGGAGGGATAACCTCCTGACAGTGGGCGAACAGATCCCCACCAGCACCGCAGAAAGATCCGTCTTTTTTTTTTCCATCACGACAGCAAAGAGAAAAATAAACGAGTTCAGCTACTCGAGACGGATGATGGCATGAGGACACAGGTCCAGAGCTGATTCTGGAACGGTGCAAAGGCTCTGTGTGAAAATGTCCTATGAGGGATAAACTCAACACTTCTAGGAAGAAAATGAAGCCTTACTTTGCTTTGCTTTTTCCAAAAAAACCTCTGAGGGAGACAAGCACTTTAGAAATGTGATAGACAAATAAAAAATTAAGCAATTTTTTAATCAGAGATCACTGACCTTCTACTTGGCTTCTGAGGAGTGAGAATGGGAGTAGTATGCCATCAACATCCTCTAAAATGTACTGCAGGTCTTCTGTAGATAATTATGGACAATTTTGAGAGAAAAGAAACAGTCAAATGCCTTGATTTCAAATGTCATCTTTACTGCATGATGAAGGAGACATTTGAGTTCTGGGTCAGGTTAAATGAACCCCTTTTGAGGGGTTGAGATTTGTATGAAGTTTCCTGGAATAAAGCAACAAGCTGAGTGCATTCAGCTGTTGCTTAATATTTCAGATAAGAGTCTTTGGCACTAAAATTCCAATCCTAAAAATATTTACTGATCTGAGATTTGTAGGAAATATCCATGGAAAATTCAATGTCAACATCTTCATTGTATAATTCACAGTTGCCCACCATTCGAGCTTTTCAGCGCATTTTGTCATTCCTGTTCGCTCTAATGAGAGTATCTGAAATTCTCCTTCCTATACTGTTGAATTCTGAGTGGGACTAATAAATAACAAATCCTTCAGAGTTTCATTGTTTGTGCTTATTTCTTTTTATCTCAGTGTGTAATTGCACTTCCATTTATCTCCTCATCATCATCCCAACAGACACAAATGCACTTATAAAATGTGATTTATAAAATCACAATGTGAAAAGGGCATCTTAGCATCACAATTCTTTTTGTATGGTGTTTTATTGAGGCACAGGAGCACAGTCTGTGCATTTGTAAAACACATAACTATCTCAATCAAACCTTCTATGTCATGCTCACTGCTTTTTCCTTCCATAGTCATGCTCATATGCTTATCATGTATAGACAATGTAACATGTGAGGATAGAAATGTAGTTGTGAGCAACAGAAAAATTTTAAGAAATGCCTATTTCCTGATTTAAAAATACCTCTAATAACATCAGCATTTTGGAGATATCAGATATAAGGCAGAGCAACTGTTGGAAAAATAAGAGAATGAGTGATGGGCTATGAACATGTATTTAATGCAGTGATGGCAAACCTTTTGGGCATGGCATATCAAAAAACTGGAAAATACCTAACTTGACTCTGCTGGCATGTCACACAGACACACAGTATAAAAGATAAATCTATCTTCCCCTCCCCCATCTAGGTCAACCTGAATGGTGGCACTCAGTGACAGTGCCATTGCTGAATCTGAAGTCTAGCACCACCACTGCGACTCGAAAAGGCTGCCTCACACCATTTCCAAAACTTGTGAAACTTGGGGAACAGCATGATTGACCCCATGGCCCAGTGTTCCCCAAGATCTGCTATGGACCACTTAACTTCAGGTGCTGTTCTCTTTCCCTGTGGCCTACCAAAAGCTGCTCTGGGTCCCACAAGGCCTTCATTCTTGAAGCAGCTTCAGAGAATGCTTTCTGAGCCTCCAAACATCATGCAGACACATGCTTTGTTCTCATGCATTTTTGCATAGCTTGCTTGTACAACTTCTAGAGGGTCTGGAGGCCACATGAGAGCACACCCCATTCTTGCACAGCTTCTGAAAATTGCAGAACAGGGCATGCTTTCAAGAATAATTGTTGTCAGATGTTGGTGAATGCTGGCGTGTCACCCAAAATATTGTAGCATGTCACCTTTAACATGTGTGTTATAGGTTTGCCATGACTGACTTAGTGCATTCAAACAACGTAACAAAGACCTTGAAGTCCAACAGAACTAGTCTGGTCTACCCAATAATGATTTTCTGAGCAATCACACTCCATTTTACAAGCCAGCAAGATATCTACATCATATATTTATTGTCAAATTCCAAAGAGCTCTAATTTTTGCGCAATGAAATGCTCTTCCCACAGCATTTTGGAAAGATGATAGAAAAACATCCCTTATGACTTAAGATTGTATCTCTGCAGAGAAAATCCAGCTCGTCCTATTACACGTAACCTCTATAAAGATCCTGGTCCCTTCCTACCAAGTTCTTAATGAAATTCTCATTTTTTTGTCCAATTGTTTTTATCAGATTGGTACAATCTCTTTGAACATAGCCAGTTCTTGTTATTCTGCTTGTAAAATTAGACAGACTTTATTCAAAGAACCTACCACCAATTGTAATCTTTTTTGTCCTGTTTGGTTGATACTTATTTTTATTTTTTAAAATGTGCTTCTATCTGTAATTCTGGTCGGTGACTGTAGTAAAAATGTTATACTATTCTTCTAAGAGAATGAAAGAAAAGTGTTTTATCTACTCCATCCACTTTTCCAGCATTGGTTATGCTGTAGGAAAAAAAAGTATTTTTTCTCTGTCCTTCAAACTGAAAGCAGGTAGTAGTGTAGCAACATGGTTATAGCAGGGAAGGTAAGAAAATTGAATCGAAAGATATGCAAAAGAATTGGCATATTTTCCATTCCAAACCACATTGCATTAACAGAATTAGCCATGCGAGTAATCTTCACAACATATTTTCACTCAATAATAACCCAAGTGCGAAGAAATGTTCAAAGGGAGAGAAGCTTTTACTCAGACAATTTCAAAAAGGTCCATTGTGTGTTTGCATCACAAGCAAAGAGGGATTCTGCAGAGGAATGCTAGAGAAACACATAACATATTTCTTTTCAAGCAAAGTCGAGTAACACTCCCCACCAGCGTGACACAATTGCAACAGGCACATAAATTGTGGAAATCGCTACTATGCAAAGAGAGAGGGAAAACAAATCATTTAAGAACAAAGGAAGATTTTCCTGCAAGTTTTTTTTTTAAATCATTGGTTGATGCAAAAGTTTAATAAAATGCAAGGCAATGAAATACATATGACTGCTCAGTTAGTAGATTTAGCTGGACATTCTTAACTGTATTATTACTGAGTCTAGACTTGAAATAATTTAAAGCTAGTTCATTTGTATTTGAGATTAGGGTGGGAACTGATAGGGATATCATGGTTCACCTTCTGTGGGAAAGGATTGAACAAAGCAGTGTCCTCCCTCTTTGTCCTTGATGTTATCGTTGTATAATTGGCTCCTTTGCAGGGTGACACCCCTAGTTTTGTTCAACCTTGATTGGCTGAGATTATCTATGGTTTATTTTATTATTATTAAATTGATATGTTGCCCATCTCACTATCGAAAGCAACTGTAGGTGACTTACAATACAAAATTAAATTCAGGACAAAAGAAATACGTCCAGGTTGGGGGATATGTGGTCTCAAAGGAAAAGGATTTTAAAAACTTCAATTTTAAAAACTTCAATTTCATCTGATTAAACTGTCTTAGAGAGAAGATGGTTGTGCCATATACCTTAAGGATTATCATCAGCCTGAGAAAGGGAAGGTAATAATTGCAATAAGCAATTCTTCAGTGTTGCTTATTGATAAACAGCAAGCACAAAAGTTTTATCACAATGCATTAAAATAAGACAGTCCCATTTTATTTTGCATAAATGCAATTATAATTGTGTTGGGATGGTAGAGTCAAATGAGGCACTAGAAGGAAGAGTGATACCTTGCTCTATGGGTCTCTCTTGCCTTGCTATAGCCCTTAAGTATGAGATATGAGAGAGCATTTCCCCCTATTATTGAGACAGTAGACTGGCTTAGGGACTCCAGGAGAGCTGAAGGGAACACAGATCTCCAACCAGCATTTCTGTTCCCATTTTTCCACCTTCTGCTACCCAAGGTACCTTCCCTATACTACCAGGAGGGAAAACAAAATTGTTGGGAATTGCATAAATGTGGACCATAAGTAATAAAATAAGAATATCCAATACCAGATAAGATTTCACAGATGTAGGGTACACTGGTATATTGAAGGCAGTTTAAATGCCAACAACTTAATAATTATTTTACATTACCTACACGGAGTGAAATTAATTAAGTCATGAATTATGGATTCTGCATTGTAAGGTCGTGTATCAACTGCTGAATAATAAATCATGCACATTATTTGAATCGTCAGAATTCACAAAAAATCTCAAAAGATTGTGGATTCAGTCCCAACATTTGTCCACAATAGCCACAGCAGCAAATACTCAGTTACAGTTCATTATCTGAAACAAAATAGAAAAAAACCACACTTTATCAGCAGTGACAATAGCAACCTAATTGAGCAGTCAGATCAAGATGAGACATAATTGCTTCATTTTTAGCTCTCATGGAATATTCCATATTTTCTACAACATCTGATCTGCAGTCTCTCACCTCATATGAAGGTTTCATGACTCTTGGATAACATGCAGTATCTGCCCTACTGTGGACATTTTAGGGGCTGAGGAGTAGGACAGGTATTGTAAAAAATGTGATAATTTCATGCTGTGCCAAATAAGTCATTGATTTCTTTTTTGTTTTTTAAACCATTATTCTTTAATTTGACGGAAAAGAAATGGTTTCTGAAACTCTGTTTTGCAAAAACAAAAACAAAACCTTAGGGGTGTGCTTGCTGTGATGCATTGGATTCACTAAGTGATAAGTGTTGTCTTTTATTGTAAAATTCTCTCTTCTGCAGCTTTCTGGGTTCTGATGCATCAGGTAAGTCCCAGGAGAAGATATATTAAGACAATTTCTTTCATTGATTTTTTTTTATTATGGAAAGCCAAGGAGACTGTAGAGTAGTAGTGGAATGTTTTAAGCAATGTTTTTCAACTTCAGCTGTTTTAAGATGTATGGATTTCACCTTCCAGAATCTACCCCAAATCCACCCCCAACTACTAGTATTTTTCATCATCTCAATCCAATAAATTAAAAAACAGTATCAAAAGTGATCTGAAAGTGATCTTGAGAATGAAGTAGAACAATAGAAGCTTCTTTAGGAAGATGGACAATTTTGGAGTCCTTGAAGACAAGCTCTGGCACCATATTACTACATGCAAATAACAAATGAACAAAAATAATCAAGAAAAGGTTTTCTAACATCAGTTCAGTCAGGAAGCAACTCTTTGGCTGACCTCAAAAAGATAACAGTGATAACAGATTGAATGGAAGGCTACCAGGGCTAATGGCTATAGTTACCAGGTCTGGGCTACATCCTCTCAACAACAGAGGATGGCAATGGAGAATTACAGAAAATTCTAACTCCATGTTACTGTCCAATAATTATCCAAAAGACTTTGACTTTTTGAGTCCAGCTCTGATAGCCCTACTCGACTGAGAAGAGTGGGAGGAATCTTACTTATTCAGCAAAGAGGAAAAAGCTTCAGGAAATTACTTTGACTCAAGAGACATTACCTCATAAGGGTTTGGCTATCATTGTTGCTGTTACAAATTATTAATAGGCAGTTTTTTGTGAATGCTACCTTGAATGCTACATGGATATATGGCAAGTAAAATTTAGAATAAATATCAGGAGCCAAGTGGACTGGTGATGAAGTGGGACCATCTACTATTCCTGACATTAGACACTGCAGAGAAGGTGTTGCTGTACAAACAAATCTGTTAGGCAAGAGAGGTGAATGGCTGGCATGACACCAGAGAAGTGGTGTGGGAGTTGTTACTGTGGCTTCCCACATCATCCACTTGTTGTTATTGTTTCTTTCTGTCTAACAATAGGCTAATACTCAGATGATTATATTAATATGAAGTACTGTGCAAAAGTCTTAGGCCGCCATTAGATATGCTGCTTTAGCAATGGTATAATAGTCTCTTCATTAGAATACAGTCAGAAAATACAGGAAATTTGTATGCAGTATTTAAAGACAAGAAAAAACAGAAAAAACAGCTTTCATAGGCTGAAGTGGCAAGTATTTAGTACTATTTAATACTGACTTTTGCCTGAAGAAAAGATTTTGTTCTGAAAATTGTGCTTGTTTAAATTTTGTGTACATATTTCCTGTATTTTCTGTTTGAATCTTAATACAAAGACTGAAAAATAATTATGGATGGTCACTAAAACTTTGCTAAAACAATGTGGGTGGTGGCCTAAGTCTTTTGCAGAGTTCTATATATGGTGACAGCTTTAAATGCCCTGCAGATCTGTCTGACATTCTAAAATTTTACATATGTAGACAGATGGGACCTCCCGGGTTATTCTTTTTTTGAAATTGAAATATTACAGGACAGATTAATGCCAGGATGAGTCCACTTAATATGCAGGAATTACTTTTAACAGTATTAGTCCCTTTGTTGTCTCCTCTTAATCTCCTTGGCTGTTGACCCTACCTTGTTGACTGGAATGGAGCAGATGTTGGGATTTTGCAAATGTCCTTTCCTTATCTTGTGATTAGGATTGGGTAGTGTCATTTTCCCATTTGAGTTAGAGAGAACATTTCTCATAAAATACAAAATAAAACTCAGAAAAGCAGCAAGCCAACTTGTTTTCATCCCAAGCCTTGACAGCATGTACAGTGCATCTCCCTTTTTTCCCTTTCTCTCTCTTTCTTTCTGTGATATGTTTGAGCACATTGCCAACTGGTTGGGTTGCCAAAATATCTATACAATTTCCTATGAAAATTGTCTTTGTATGGAATATAAATAAGAATAAAGAAAAGGCAGCAAGTCTGATATTGAAGTTTAAAAATGAGCTCTTTGATTCCTGAATTCCACTTTAATTCATAATAAAGACTGCACAACCCCACTCTTTCTGATTAGAAAACAATTTGCATAACATTCTGTTTTAATGTGTTTCATATTAAGATATTTGACAATTTTGCTTTGGCTGCCACAGGGAAACTTTCTAAGAGCTTCTTCTGCAATAAACAACCACAAGACAGTCAGAAACAGAAGTCACGAACTGATTGATCCAACAGCACATGGAGGAGATTCAACTCCTTTTTTTTTTTTGTAGATAAGTGGATTTGTTGTGAATAGCACCACAAAAGCATAGGCTTTTGGACAAAATACAGGACCTTCCATTTTTATAGGATCATTCATTTCTGATGAAAAAAATCCTCTATGGGGATAAATAAAATTTTTAAAAATCAAGCAGAGGAAGATTTATCATTAAAAACAGAATAGATGAATTCTTATTCTATTAGCAAGGGTGAAAAACTACTTTATCCTTCTAATATATAAAAATAAGTCTACTCTCCCCACCCACTCATCTAAAGTGCTTCAGTTCTGTCCCCTGAAGATTAATCCTCACTTTAGGAACATTTTGCTACAGCCATTCTTTTTCATTATATTTTTGCTCTTGACTTGTGGATGTGCTTGCTTCCTGTTGATTTTGTCCTTCTCTGATTTATTTTTAACAGATACTTTTATCAGATTTGATCAGTTTGCTGTTAGCTGCTTTACTCCTCTATTTTTTCAAACAATAAAAAAGAGAAAGTAGAATGTATACTTTTAAAACAAGTAAAACAAACAAAAGTTCTTAGTCAGCTAGTACATAACCAATGCACACCCCGTCAAGACGAAATAATCTCTGTGTTGTTTGATTGTGAAATCTGTACTATTCATCTCGAAGAATTCCTCAGACATTTGCTTGAACAAGAGTCTCCAGATTTCTTTTCAATTTGACTTTTGCAGCACAGGAATCAAAGCATTACCCCACAAGAAAAGTACCACTGATTTGCCTGCAAAATAGTGTCCCTTCCTTTCAATTCACACAATTAAAATTCACACAATTTTTCAATTAAAAAAGCAGAAAGAAATTAAAACTAGAAGAAATACTTGAGACAGCCAGTGTAATCGAGTAAATCTAAGAACTACTTAAATATTTTAAGTAACAGTTAAGTGAAGGATCATTTAACTGATGTCCAGTCAAAAGTGGAACACACCTATGGAAAATGATGCCACATTGCCATCTAACCATTTGAAGAGATTGTTATGTCAAATGCAAAAATAAATTTTTGAGCTGTATTTCTATTTTTTACCAGTTTCCTCAACTCAGCCAAAGAGGATACAAGTTTGTTCTTTACTCTATGATCTACAGGGAAGTACAGTGTGGTTGCTACATTCATCCAGGTATATTTTGAGCTTGGTTTAAGAAGCAGGCAACTAATCCTTCTGCCGGTTTAGCCGTAGGCAGAGTCACAGAGATATCTTCTAGTGTTAAGCTGGGGAGAAGAGATGTAAAAAGATAAATACCAAGGAAGAGAATACCTGTAGCTGATGGGTTGAACTGTGGAGTCCTTGAGCTTGATTGCTTGCTTGAAGACATTACATTACCCAATTAGGGTAACATCATCAGTGTGAGCGAGCATGGGATTTGATTCCTATTTATATAGAAGTGGGTTGCCCTGCCAGTTTTGATGAGGGTGTGGTTGCTCCTCCTTGGTAGTTCCTTGAGTGAGAGATTATTTTTTGATTGATTGTTTGCCTGGTACTAAAAAGATAAGTGTGGCAAGAAAATGAGAACATTATTTAGGGATCTATTATAGTCAGATTGAGGGGTACAAACATTCCTGTTCAGCCTTTGGATATTTTGTTTTTCTGCTTTAATATTTATTTAATTTAGAATTTAGAAACCACCCTTTCTCCCTCACAGAGTGATTCTAGATAGTGTACAAGTAAAACATAAAATATAATATAAATATTATAGTAGGAGGAATTAAAACAAGAGTAGAATAATTAAAATTCAAAGTTAAAAAAGAAAAGGGAAGGGCCTCCAAGGTGCACTATGCAAAAATAGGAACAAAAAGAGAGGATTAAACAAAAGAAGACATACCCAAAAGAACCACAAAACATTCTCTGTGAATCAGAGATGATAATCATCCATCTTTCCATTATGGCCAGAGACCTTCTGAAAGGGTCAGCTGGATGTCCTTAAGGAAAGTTTTGGGGGTGAAAACTAGGGATAGACCACTAGTAATTTTGGATCATCACAAAAGTACAACAGAGTGCACAGTTCAATCACCCTGCTGTTTTGATCACATTTCCATATTTCTGACAGGTCATGATGAAATTTTCAAGGAGGGTTGAATCTATCAATTCCTATTTATTATTTATTTATCTATTATTTGCTTAGTTTCTTTCAATTGTTTCTAGATCGGTCTACTATCTATTTCGGGGGAAGGGGAGAATTCTCGAGGAAAACCCTTTTAAATATTAAGAGATATTTTCCCTTTCACAACCACATTTCCCTAAGAAAGTGATAGTGCTTGAGTTTTGTAAGCATGGTTCCTTAATATAGAGTATTGAGGTTGCAAATTGTTTTGCAAATTCTGAAAAATGCATGTTTGTGCATGCTTGTGCATGCCATTTTGCAGGCTCAAGATGTGTGAATTACATTCAAAACTTCGATAGGAATAAAGTTATCATCCCCCCAATTTTAATTAATTGTATGGATTAATTACGTGGACAAACATCTGTGCATAGAAGTTTGCATTAAAAGCCCAAGGGTTCTGGAGGCAAGTTTAGATCATGCAAGCAGAAGTTGCCCATTACTTACACATAAGAAAATGCTTATTTCTGCACCTTTAAGCAGTATATGTATCAATATCCGTTTTTAATAAATTATCTACTGATTTCTGATTGAGAAACATCTCTCCAGTAAAGTGCACTAAAGTAGTAAACTAAACATTGCAACTCTAATAATGACAATAGTAGCCCAATTTATGAAATCTAAACAAGAGTTCATCCAAAAGGATTATCAGATTAGTAAATAGGAAGAGGAAATGTTGATAGAGATGATGGATTAATGGATGGATAGATGGGTGGATAGATAGATGGATCAGCAGATAATGGATGGATGGATGGATGGACAGATCAACAGACAGGAGATGGATGGATGGATGGATGGATGGATGGATGGATGGATGGATGGATGGACGGACGGACAAGTAGCATACAGACGGATAGTCAGACAGACAGACATATACACTTGGTTTCCAGAGGATATGAACAAATAATTAAAAGATTTATGTGTTGCATGATGAATGTGAATAAGTATCTATAGGTTTTCTTAGTTTTTTTTTCTTTATTCTTAATTGAATAATAGGTTCCTGCTACTATGGAGAAGGAATCTGACAATCAGTACATATCTTAGCAGGACAGGTCCTTGCTTCTCAAGACATTTTGACAGCCTCCAGGTTGCAAGCATATTGGGAAATTTTCAGCTTTCTTAGTAGTGTGTAAGTTTGCTTGGCATGAAATCAGAGGAGTGGGAGGAAAGCAAGCTTTGCAGAGCTGTGAATAAAACTGAACAGCATAATGTGCTTTGGAAATTTCTCTTTTGAAGGACAATCAGATTCAGAACTTTATAGATTCATGCTCTGTGATCACACAATCTCCTCTTCCACCCCAACATTTCTGTTTTCTTTCTTTGCCATGTCACAGTCAGCTATGCCACAACTTGAATTAACCCCATCCACTCCATAAATTGACAAATGTTGAATGGTCCACAACAGGAAGTGATGTTGCAGAAAAAGGTAATATTACTGTCCACTCAGATGGCAATAAGGTAACTCCCATAAACAGACACTATTTTCATTCTTTCCAGTCTAATAGCATATTGGAAAGATTAAAGCATAAAGGAGCTTAGGTCATCGATCATCTGTTTGCGTCCATCAACATATCTCTGTGAAAACTGAACAATATAGGATTAAAGGTAGTGCTGGAGAGAAACTATCCTCCCCTACCCCAATTTCCAAAATGAGCAAGATTGGGCCAGAGGATATGAAAAAAAAAATCTCCCAGTGCAGCCTTATGGGACAGAAGTTGCACAGCATCTTGGAAGGTTGCCAAATGCTCTCTTCGTAAGACTCTTCCTCCTTTCTGATCACATGTTCCAGAATAGAATAAATGCAGCCCAGCCTATGCTTCCTAGTACATGTGCACATACTTTCACAGATAAAACACAAGTGGAGGGCAGACGTAAGCCCACACAGATGGAATACATTGTTTCATTGTACAATTGCTTCCTACTGTCATTGGTGGTAAAAAATGTTGGAATGTTGCTTTGTAATTTTTCCTTTTCTTCTTTTTCTTAAAATAGCCTGTGTATCATATATTCCATCTGATGCCTTGAGAAGAGTTCGGAATCACAAGATTGGGACAATAAACGCATATCCATTAGTAAGTAAGCAAGCAAAAATAAATAAGTCCTGCATTGCCAAAATCATGCCTCTTCTAATTTATTGTTTTATCCCTTTGCTATTTCCCAGGTATTTGTCAATTTGCTTTATGACATCTGCATTTTCTTTGTTCTCCAGTGAACTGAAGAAATATTAAAGTACTTCCAAGGGATACAGAATGTAATTGTAGTTATATAAAAATTAGGAAATCATGTTCCCAAACTTGCTCT
The DNA here is from genome assembly GCA_032468055.1 of Acrochordus granulatus. NCBI lineage: Eukaryota > Metazoa > Chordata > Lepidosauria > Squamata > Acrochordidae > Acrochordus > Acrochordus granulatus. Next base: position 17,841 of record JANHZU010002961.1, read on the forward strand.
AGACAGTGAGATATTTTCACATAATGCAATTCACATTTGGAAGACAGTCTTAGAACAGACGCAGAAATGCTTTTCTGCTATAAGGAGATCAGCTGGGCACACAGAAGATTTACAGAGGTCAAGAAGCATAGCCCATAGGTGGGATCCATTCTAGAATGGTTTCTAAAGAAACCATGGGTCAAACAGCAACAGTCAGAGTTATGTTTCTCTGCGATAGTTTGCTACAGTCCATCATTTATGCTTCTGCCTATAAAGTCTCACCTAGACTCAACAGCTAGTTTTTAGGAGAGTTGATAGGAAGGGGTAAAGTGGACTCATTTATGAAGAAGGAAGGAAGACAAGAGATTCCTTCTTTATTGGACATTTCAAACACTTTTTCACATCCAATATTTGTTTCTGCTAGCTTAATGAAGGTTGGGGCTTTTGTTGTTACTCTTCTTTTTCATAGCTTTTCATCCCCCACGCTATGTGAAATCACTGTGGGAAAAGAACATAACTACCAACAATGCCCATTGCTACCTAGTGTTAAAATATTACATTTCAAATATTAACAGTAAGGTGATTGATCATATTTCTTAGCCAGTTTGGACCAAAGGAATCCCAACATATTTGAAGGACGCCAGTTGGGTGAAGGCTATTCTGTTGGGTCTTAGAAAGCTGTATCTGATCTTTAGTGGTGGAATGCAGTCCAAATTCCCAGGAGGGAATTCCAGAAGAGCAGGAAACAGCAAAGTTTAGGTAGCTGGTTGAAAGGAAGAGAATCAAGACAGTTCCTCCCTAGGAGTTCTCAGAATATATATTTAATGATGCAAGTAGATGGCTTTAATTTGGCAAATCTGTAGGAGAGGGATAATAAAGGACTCTGCTCAGAAGAAGCTCAATGTGTCTTTCTTGGTTTTTGAAGCTTGACATCTTCCATAGGTTGTTGGCTCATTATGGAACACTGGCTTCTCTGTTTTACTTCTGAAACAAAACCAGCTCTCGTTATACATTGTTAGTTCTGAGACCCAGCATTTTCCACTTTCTCATGCTTATCTGGATGGCATAAAAATACAAATTGCTGAAGCACTTGACCCACATCTGGCATGTGTACAAACAGAATAAAAGAACATATATTTCTGAAAAAGGGGAACTCATTGGCTGCTTTGGAAAGAAACTACTTGCAACCTCTCTTGAGGCAGAATGAGCCTTTCATATGAGACATGACTGCAAAGCAGCATTTTTGCTCACTTGGTCTTTTTAAATGCTAGTTTTGGCAGACACAAGATTGCAGCCTCCAAAAGCAGTGCCTTATCCCCACAAATGCAGCCATCTACATCGTGACCTTATCTTTGAAAGCAATTCATAGAAACATTCACTCTTTCATCTCTTTCTTTTGGACAGGCTCCACCTTACTTGCTTTTTTAGAAAAAAAATGATTAGGAGAAAAGTCTCAGAAGACTGATGGAGACTGCGAAACTTTTCTTTTAAAAGTCAAAAGAACACTACAACTTCTCAGAAACAATGAAAGTTAAATAGACTACACCTCCATCTGCTGAAGCTTGAAGATTATTAACCATGCAACAAAAGTATCCATTGCCTACTGTTGCTTTTATGATTAAATTGGACTTGCCAACATGAGCCAGTTTTTTCTGAAAGACATTGATTTATTTTTCTCAGATGCCTTCAGATTGTTTTTGGAAAGGTTTTATTTTTTTTTCTCAGAAAGTATCTACTGATGTAAAAAAGCCATCTAGTATTGCTGATAAATCAGCAGACAGTCACAAAGGTCAAAGAATAAGTAGTGAAAACAGGAAAAGGAGTTTTTGGAAACTATCTTTTTGCAAGTTGGAACCATTACTTTGTTTTTTTATGTATCTCCTTTAAAAAGATATTAGCACAATTGGAACTGTAATTACACATATCTCTGCCTTTGGAATCTTTTCTTTTTTCTTGCTTTCTGTTTCATTTCCCTTTTTCCTTTTAAATGACAATCCCGTGGAGCTGACTAATGATGACAATGCAGGAAAACAGGATATTTTTCTTGAACAACATGCTAAACATTTCCAAGGTCAAGTGTGCCAAGGTAAAATAGCACTCTCACAAGAAAGCATTGATATGTAATTTCTTATTAGATTTTCTTAAACTGTTACTTTATTTTATAATGACGATTGTAGAACAGACAATTGGAAGTTCGATCACAAATCTTTCTGAACTCTTCATTGAAGAATCATAGAGCTGGAAGGAACATTGAAGGTCTTCTAGTATCACCAGACTAGACAGTGCAGGAATCTTCATACATTCTGCACAAATAGGGGTCCAGTCTTTTCTTGAAAACCTCCAGTGCTGGAACACCAAAAGCATATGGAGCATAAATGCACACCTTCTTCCCTGTGACAACCCTTCATGTATGGGAAGAGAACTGCTAGCCTTCTCTTCTTTAACCAAACATGCCAATTTCCTTTAACTGCTCTTCACAGGATTTAGCCACGAAAACCCTTACTACCTCTGTTGCTCTTTTTGCAATCTTTCTTATCCCTCAGCATTCTTTTTGTATTGTGGCAACCAGAACTGAACACAGAAGTCCAGAGGGGGATGGAACAGCACAGCACAAAACAGTACTACAACTCCCCTGATCATGAAAGCAATTACTATGCAAAGTAAAAAATGATGCAGGGAAAGCTTACACCGAATCAAACAATTAAGCAAAAAAAAAATTGGCAGTAAAAACTAGTAAAATTACTAAATGGAGCTTAATTAATGCAATTACTGGTATCAAGAAAGACCTAATAGAAAAGAGATGTCTTCAACAGACACGGAAGACTTATAATAGAGAGGATTCATCTATCACAAAGGAGAAGTGCATTTTAAATGTTCTTCCTGAATTATTATTATTTATTTCCCTACCTTAGGACTTTCTGGTGATCTCCCAAAATGCAGGGCCTGTCTAGCTTCTGATCCCAGACATGGAAAATAGTCGTTTGCAGTTGTTGTATATTCTTTACTTTATCTGTTTCCAGGCTGGGAATGAAAAGAGAAATGGTGTGGAGATCAGTTGTCAAAATACAAAGGGGTTTGAAATGGAAAGACATTCCAAATACATGTCTACATTTTACAGTTTCCTTCTCTGTGTGCAACCTTCAAACATATTACAGTTGTTTTCTCACAGTGAATGGAGACCAGAATGAGTCATAAACCAAATTTTCCTTTCTTGTCTTGAGCCATAAAAGTTTAGCATAATTGTGGCAGAGAGAGAGGGACAAGCATAATTGAATAATTTATTCTTTTTTAGTTTTTTATAAAGTATATATCACAAGAGTGTGACTCTACAGAAGTAATGACCTAACATCATCCTGGAGAAGCTATTTTAAACAACATATGTTCTCTGAACACGGCATCAGAACAGTTTCATAAGTCTAATTGAAAGGGTCACCATGGTTAATGGTTTGCAAGTTGTAAATGAATGTGTCTTACTTAGCTCATCAAGTTGTGTTTTCCATCCTGTTTAATTCTCGCCACATTTTTCGAAGGTGGGGACTTTATATTTTCACACAACATGATGGTAAAAATGCTTTTTTGCCACTGTAGAACCCATGAATGAATACCTTTGTTTGGATTTAAGCCCCATTTTTGATGCTGGTATTTCAGATAGATAAAATACTATGCTAAGATATGGCATTGTTTAAATATAGTTTGCTAAATAATCCATAAGGTTCAAATGTATTGCTATTAATTATGTTACTAATCTTAATGGCTGAATTCCCAAAACCAGTATGAATCTAAGGAAACAGGTTATTTAATAAACAGGTTATTGTTTTTGAATTCTAATGTAAAAGGCGTCATAGTTGGTAGAACTGGTGCATCTTTTGGAAGTTATTTACTTTTGACATCTTTGGGGGCATCATTTGCTTCTTGTGCAAAATAAAAGAGAATATGCTGCAGCTATATGAAGAGAATAGCTAGCTGTTTTATTAAATTTAGTACTGTATTGGGGAATATTGCAATAATATATGGGAAAGACTTTGAGAGATTGGATGAAAAGACACTGCCAAGAGAGCAGTCAGATGACAGTGTAGCCCACAGTTGGATAATGGGTGGGGCAAAAGGCTCAGAAGAGACATTCCCCAATTCCTCAGGCTCTAAAGGAGGAGGATAATTGTATTTTCAGACTTGCAAGATTGATATTGGCTTCGCAGGGCAAATCAGATAGAAAACATGACAAGATGAGCTACTTGTACTTCATTGTAAAGCTACACTGAAAGAATCTGGTAAGTCTGAATGTAGTTCTTCCATCCCCATCTCCTTTTCAGCCAAACAACTAGGGAGGGTCTTTTCTGAACCAGTTGCCCCACATGCTGTCTAGCTATGGGCTATACTATCTCTTATCTGACTGTCCCTTTTGCAGTGTCTCTTTGCCCAAGATGTTGTTTTTCCCCCTCATGCCATTATAAGTATCCAAAATAATTGCTGATGGATTCCAATGTGAACATTCAAGCCTGCATTACAGAAAGTCCACGGACGAGCAAACTATGGAAGTCAAGGACTATTGTATGTCCTCACAGAATTCATCTGAATCTCTAATTCTGGGAGAATCATCTAGAACAGATCTGGAAATTATGCAGAACACAAATTTATGAGATCTGATTGTGAATTGGCTGCATTCTGGTTTGGCTCATATTCACATAGTTTATTCCAGCTCCAAAATCTGGGGTAATTGCTAACTTTGGAAGCATCTAAGCAGAATTCCAGTTTTAAACAATCTTTCATATGCTCATTTAGGATCAAAGGCTTTTCTGTGCTATGCTGGAGAATAGACATGGCCTCAATAGCAGCAGTAAGCCATTTTTCTCACAGCCAGCTCAGCTACCCAGATACCAGCATGCATGCCCAGCTGTGGCATTTAGAGTTTAGCTAAGCAGATCTTCAGACTGATATGCTGCAAGCCAAGACAGATGGAGCTTTATATTTAATCCAGAAAGTAGATGCAAACAAATGCAGGATATGTCTAATGTAACCCCAGTAGTTACAAAATGGTCCTCAAGTACCTTTATTAACAAGCTGGGTGGTGATTTGAAAATCTATATGCCCTGTCAATTTGCTAATCATGGAAAATGAATTCTACTGCTTAACTTTACTGCACAAAGATTTGTATCTTCTGTCTTTCCAGCCTCCCACTTTCTCCACACTATGAATAGTCCATGGAGGACCTGTATATTGAGAGGTGGAGATGATATCTGCAGACCCCTCTCATTCTGGACATAATTTGTTTGTACCTCTTCCCTCTGGATGGTGTTAAAGATTATTGCATACCAAAACAACCAGACACAGGGCCAATTGTTTCCCCATGGCACTATTCAGCTGAATACTTGACTCATGCTATACGACAGGACATAAAATGCAAAGAATTCTAAATTAACCCAGATGTTTTGTCTAATGTGTACACATACTCATCAATAGATTCTGATTCTAATTCTTCTCTTTATTATATTCCTTTTCTACTGGCTGTATACTTTGAATGCACACTTTACTGTTGAATACATAATTTTGCTTGTTTATGTTATTATTCTATTTACTGCTGTCCTTCAAGTATACTGAGAGCTGCTCTACCAGAGTCAAATTCCTTGCATGTCTAACCATGTTTGGCCAATAATAATAGTATCTGAATTCTGAATAAATGTATGCATTTCTATCATAAGGCAGCAATTCCAGTAGTTTGTTTTTTCTTATGATTTTCTTCACCTCTGTGATACCTTTCTACAAACTATTTCTATGTATAGGAGCCAGAATTGTACCTAATATTATAGATAGATGTATGGAGGAGGAGGAAAAGGAGGAGGGCAAGGAGAAGGAAGGAGAGATAGATGAATAGGGATAGGGATAAAGGTAAGGATAAGGGTAGGAGTAGGAGTAGGGCTAGGGATGATAGAGATAGACAGAGACAGAGAGACAGAAAAAAAATATATCCTTCATAACTTGGTTATGGCAAACCATAGTCCTGGTTTGTCATGAGAGCCTGGACAAGTCCCTTGGCATCATTTTTTGAAGTGGTTTACCACTGCCTTCTTCTTCTTCCTAAGACTGAGAGGTGGACTGGCCAGTACCAACCATATGGTTTTGTGCCAAAGGTAGGACTAAAACTTATTTTTCCCTGCTCCTAATCCAGCACTTTAACAACTACAGTAAACCAAACTTACTCTTAAAAGAAATATGCCTTTGAGTCAGGCTTTATTCCTGGCAACTACATAGATAGGTCACTACAGTTTCTCAGTAACATTTTTCTTTCAGAATTGGGTTACCCATACCTTCTTCCTACGTCTGAGAGCGAGTAATTGGCCCAAAGTCACCTATCTGGTTTCATGCCTAAAGCAGGACTTAAACTCAGTCTCCTAGTTTTTATACCAATGACCTTAACCACTGCAACAAATTGATTACCATTACATGATATACAACATTTAATACTATATGACATACAATACCGTAATACACTGTATTTCAGGATATTGTGGCAAGAATTGTACATGTTATTTCAAATATAGTCAGACCACCAGTTTCAATAAAAACACTGTGGTACTGGAATTTTCTATTTCTTTCATAGTATTTCCCAGCCAAAAATCTACCTTTTCTCAGCATCCATATACTAGATGGATTTGCTTTTTGAGCTGTGCACCACCATCTTTAGATGTCCCAACTGGTCAGTCTCCTTTGGCACATTTTAAAAGTTCCAATGTGCATAACTTTACATTAGCTATTCTCCTGGTTTGGAGAGATCCATTGGGAATGATGTCTCTTCCTTTTTTATTTCTGGCTAGTTTAAATTATCTAAATAATTTAAACTCTACTCTGCTCTACTGCTCGACCCCACCTCTGGATTGTGAATCTGGATACTTAAGTAAACATTACACAGAAGACAAGAAACATGGAATTTTTTTTTTTTTGCAACAGCCATGTTCCATCTATAACAGGTAGTTGCAGGTTAAGAAAACTGAAAGAAGAAATTAGAACTTGAAAGAGATGGTAAGAGTGACTTCTTTCACATTGTTAGATTCCATAATATTCCTCAGATCTGTGCTGTAAACATACAAGTTCCTGACTTGTCTTTAGTATATACTGGCTGCTTTCATTTGAAGTTTTGGCCATCTGTTTCAGCCCCCAGTTTATAGATTCAGGATGAATATGTGACAGCTAATATTACTAGAGATTACTACACTACTAAAAATGAACCACCATGAGTCAACCATGCAGCTGAAAAACAGGGATGCTATTTTGTTGTTTTATTGTGCAAAGCTCAGATCTGAGAAGATGAAAATACAGAATAAGGAAGTTCTGTCATTTCTTCTTTCTTTCACTTTCTCTCTCTTACATACACACAACCTGTTTTTCATGGCAAAGTTTCAGACCTGACGAAGACTTAGAAGAGCATCAGTAGTTTAATAAAGGATTAGTGAAATGTGTTGAATGCAGCTATGCAACAGAAAGATTTGGAGTATTTTCATGCACTCTTAAAGTAGACCACATGAAAGGAACACACTTCTGTCTTCAAAGCTTGTCTCTCAGGCTATTATTCATTTTGCCCTTGTTCTCAGCTCAGGTTAATCACCCACTGCTTGAGTAGCCAGATGCTGCATCAAATGTTCTTTCATTTAGATTTCTTTTTCTAAACAGGCACAAGTATCTTAAGAGCTGTGTCTTAAGAAGCATAAATAGTTGATTACAATTAAGAATGGTTTGCAAATTCTGATCTGCTCGTAACCTCCCCTCTTCTTATTGAATGCTCAGTATTGATTTACACAACAAGTGACAATTGTGAGTTGTTCTCCCTTAGAAATGCTGAAAAAGGAACAAGCAGGGATTGAAATCAAGTCATAATACAGCATGGAAACAGAGTTCCACCTGCCATGGTTCTGCCCTAATCCCAGCCATATTAGACCAGCAGATCTATTTGGAATTCCAAAAGTCTTTGTAAGGTATCTTCCCAAAGAACTGTCACAGAAGATTCCCCCCCTTTTACAAAAGTTATCATAAAGGGACTTACCACTCAAAAAACATGTGCTTACCACTAGTCTAACTACTGAACTTACTTTCTGCTGCACTTCCAAGATGTTATTTGCCAATTTTGATGATCTAGGGAAGGAGGAAACCCATGTGCAGTTTTGTTTTAAAAAGAAATGATGCGAATTTTCGTAAAAGAATGCAAGTAGGGTAGCCTTTGAAAATCACTCAGGAAATACAATAAACCTTTCTTATCTGCTCACCATGGTGGCATCCTGCTGTTTCTGTGTCTGGCTTGTTTATAACATGCTGTCCTCTCATGTTAGAGCAGGAGACAGGGCCTGCAGGACAATGCCTTTCTCCAATGTGGTACAGGCCACCCACCCAGGTAATAAAAGCAACCCTAGATTGCAGCCAATTTTGCAGTCATAATCCCTGCTTGCAAATGAAGATATCCTATTGTCCCAAACCTCACAGCTACATCTGGCAGCAGCTGAATCCAATGCACAGCAGTCAGAGTTTTGAACTACTATATGGGTGGATGGGTAGTGACATCTGGAAGTGTCCTAAAATTAAATTGTTTATTTGGGCTCAGCTCTAGTCCTGCTTACATTGAGTGATTTGAATGTTTGATATGGTTAATTGATAATCAATAAAGTATTACTACTATCACATTAAGTGACTTGAGATTTTGCTGAATAAAGACCAATCTCTTAAAGCCCAACCAAGAAGAACCAGTGTCTCAACCGGCTCTATCGACTTGGTTAATTCATTTGATTCACCGTATCTTGTAGCCTTTTTCTAATTATGACCATCTTCCCTAAGCCTGACATTGGTTTCAAATAACTAATTGGAACTCACTGTCTACATCCAGTGCCAGGTCTTTTAACTTGGCTCTAACATCTTCTGAGAACCACTTCTACATTAGTTTCAAAAATCTTTTGAGTCCCATTAAGGGCAATTTTTGGTTTTAAACTTAAAGCAAAAAAAGAGGACTTTTTTAGAACATAAGCAATGCCCTGCTTTATAAGACCCCTTTCCCATCTGGTAAGTCACAGTAACCAATCAACTGCACAAGGAAGTCCATTAGTCTTCTAGCAGATGGGCTTCAGAGGCCGTCCTACTGCCATCAAGGCTAATAGCCATGGATCCTCAAGATTTCCAAAATTAAGCCAACCCTATTTTGAAGCCACTGATGCTAGAGGCTAGCATCACCTCTTGTAGTGAATTCCTATCCTGATTCTTTCAGAGTTCAGTTTCAGTTTCATTGATATCTGTAACATTATCTGACACATTTAATATTCTTTACTATGGTTTGAGGAACATGGGCAGACATAGTTTAAAAAGATAAAGGATATATTTCATGTGACTTAAAGAAAATCTCATTAAAAGACTTCATAGAACAAAGAAATGTGCTGTCAAGAAACAAATGAATAAGTGCTGAAATTAAGGCAAAAAGGGGGGGGGGGAATTGGCACTGACCCACTGGTGACTGTAGAACAAAAATAGCCATCTGTACATTACAGTTACTTTGAATTTTCTTGGGGTTTTTTTGGCCAGGAACCCCTTAGCTTTGTTTAAACATGTAAAGAAAAGGAGAGGAAGAGAGAGAAAGGAAAGTAAGCAATGATGCCAGAAAAAAAGTCTTATACTTTAATCTTATGCCTCTCTTGTATTTAAGACACATTTTCCCCACCCACAATTTATAGCCTCTTTAGATGTTTTTTTCCCTTTCTCTTTCTTCTGTTTCTCAGCAGCATATTTATGTCTAGAAGACTAAGTCTAATTTGTCTCCTTTGCCTGCCAGATTAAAACCCTGAAAGCTTGGATTGGAAGTAGATCAGACATCTGTCATGTGTCTGTTCCTTAAAGTGAAAATCTATATCTTCTTCCTTGTCACATTTGTGTAATTAGAAATGTCCATTTCCAGAGAAGAAATCTTGTTAATCTGTGGCATTAAAAATGACCAAGAGTTTTCTTGCATAGTAAGCACAAACAAATTTCAAAGAAGAGATTACATGTAGCTCCAAGTTGAACTGTAGAGTTCTTGGTGCATTCTAAACAGGAATTAACACCAGATAAGCATTCAAACAAAAAACAATACCCTAATCAAGGAATTGCCAAGGGAAAAAACACATACTCCCTCCAACACTGGCAGAACAAGCTACTATATATAAACTGTGAGCAAATTGAGAGCACACTGATGATATTACCCAGACAGGGGATTAAATGGCTGCAAACAACCAAGCCCAGAGAGCACCAAGGATTCCACAAACAAATTTATCATCCTATAAGCTTTTGTGGATCTCACTCTACTTCATTGGATGCAGTGAATGTTTTTCTAAGTCATTACTAGAGAATTACTAGGGAAGAGAGAAGCAAAATAGTAAGAGGAGAGGTCAAATATAGTCAAATTTTTTTTAAAAAAAGTCCAAGATTCCTTGGGAACCTTCATTGGCTCCCATTGGGGTAAAGAGAATGTTTTCAAAGGTCATGGTTTCAAATCACAACAAATTAACTAACAACACAATTAAAAACAGTGTCAAAAAATATGATGAGTACAAACCTTAAAGCAAATGTGTAACTCAAATAATATAGGAAAAATATAATAAAACAGAATGAAATATACATATTCATGCATACACTAAGAATGAAAAATCATGCTCATTCAATGTTATATTTTTAAAAAGCAAACAGACACTAAATGTGAAACACTTAACACACTTCATTCCCCTAATGAAGGTCTTAGTAAAAATAAGAAAGATTTCATTGTGGACTGTATCATCTTAGAGTCAATATGTCTTTTGTAAAATGTGCTGCTTGACACAGTTTACAATCACATGCCCCACCCTTCATCAAAAAATTGAGCCACCACCCAGATATAGAAGCAGTTATAGACTAAAACGGTACAAGATAGCAAACTCTGAACTGACCCCTTCACTCAGCTACAAATACTGGGGGCAATAGATTTTTTTTTAATCCACTGTTCTTTCAGTTTGGCACTCCCACCTCATATCCTTGGCAGAGCTTTCAGTCTGTTTTCCATGTCTGTCTTCATCATGCAAAAGAAGTAATTCTTTTTGGCTGCACAAATAAAGAGACTCCTGAGCCATCCATCAAACATATGTGCCCAGCATTGGAATCAAAATGCCAATTTAGAGAAAGCATGCCAGGTGTTTCTTGCTAAAAATCCCTCTGATTCCAGGGGCTTGAGTTACACAGCAGAAATACAGATTATTTTACTTGCAAAGGGCTAAAGATCTTGGGCAGAGCTACATGGGAACACATTTTATATTTTGCTAATCTATATATCAAAAATGTGGAATTTATCTACTCAGGAAGAAATTTGGCAGATAGACTCTGGATTGTTGTTAAAAAATTGGCCATGTGTTCCTGGAAAGATACTTGTACAGCAAATGCCCACATTTGGCTTGATGAAATGTGTCAACACTCAATCTTTGAATTGACTTTTTATCAGCCTAAAGGAAAGACTCAACAATATGATTCCATATGGTCAGAATTTAATATGTTATTTTTGCTTTTATTATTGTTGTATTTTATTTATCTGCTTTTATTCACTGGTGTGCTTTCCTTGCCTGTTGTATGTATGCTTTGTTTTATTTGCATATATATGCTTTTTTATCTCCTACAGTTGTATAAAACTATTTTAAAAAATCAAAAGGGAGTATATGGCCTGGGAAGAATTGAGTTGTAAGCCTTTAATCTGTTTCAGAATCTCTTTCTTTGCATCTGAATAAGTTTGAATTTTAAAAAGATATATCTATGCATTGGACACAAGATAATACATGAGATGCCAAATTTATCTGGCCTCATCAGAAATGCTCACATGCACACAATCAACATCCCCAAAAGGAGTTTATTAGATACTGTTTATCCAGAGCTGTTCAATAGTAAAGGAATCAGTTGCACGTACATTTTCTAAACCCATGAACAATTTCTAATGCTCAAGGAAACGCAAGAGTTTCCTATAGCCCACAGTAGAAATGTCCCTGGAATCCAAGATAATAGCTTACCTTAAGTAAAAAATATTTTTTCTCCTAAGTATAGGAGGAGTAATCATCCTGGAATATTGATATAATGAATATAGTGCCCAGTATGCTACCTAAAAACAAATGTTCCAAAAAGTAGATTCTTTTATCTGAAACATACCGGATATTTTTCACACTCAAAAATGGAAAAGCTTAAAACTCACCACTTTTAACAGATTTCCCCTTTTTCTCCTATAATCTTAACCCAGCAAATGAGTGTGGGTGTGTAACTTTAAGACTTAAAATAACAAGCATCTCACTACCCACTGTCCCTGTCACATCTAATCATTAGTCAGGGACAATAGTACAATTAGAAACACAATGATGTTCACTTATATTTCAATTTCTATTGTGCTGCCCATGTCTGAGACTGCAGTTCTTCCCAAAAGAGGCCATTACGTTTGATCAGATTGCTGCTTCGTTAGTAAATTCAGCTCCTATTATCATAATAGACAGTGAAATGCCCATGTGTTGGGTTCTTTCAAACGTCTTGATTAAGGAAAGTTCCAATATCATTCCTGACTTTTGATTAATTTTGCATTCTGCCATTTTCTCTAAGAGGAAAAGTAGATGATGATAGCAATTTTACCCAAATATGAGATGTATTCACTAAAGAATATCACTCACATGCATTTATTCCTGTATCTTTAATTTACAGTTTTCTAAATGAGTTTTAAATTAGTGTTATGATGAGCTTTTTTAAAAATTGCACTATGATTTGAGTTACTGAACCCCCTATAGATCTGTGCTTATGAGTGATTAAAAAAAAAGGTTTCCTTGCCAGTCGTGACCGACTCTAGGGTGCGGTGCTCATCTTCCAAGCTGAAGAGCCAGCATTTGTTCGAAAATGTTTCTATGGTCATATGGCCAGCATGACTAGAAAACAAAGGCACACGGATGCTGTTACCTTTCCCACCAAGGTGGTACCTATTTATCTACTTGCATTTACAACAACAGGAACTCAGCCTGTCAAGCCAAGCATCTTATCCACTTGCACCGCTGTACCAGTGAAAGGAACATGTTCTTTTTAGCAGAAGGAATCTGATCCTGCTGCTCCTCCTTACAGGACACATTTCAAGGGAAACAAGAATATATTAATCCTCATTAACATCAATTATTTTTAAAAAAATAATCAGATTTGACAGATAGATATGAGAAAAAGTTGTTTGTTATGGAGAAGAATGTAAGCCACCATAAATAGTAGGGACTACAAATGCCAATAAAGAGAACAAAAGAGACAATCACTTTGCCGATAATCTCATTTTTGGAGTTACACATGGTGGAAATAATCTAATGTCCTTCATCACACTCTTGGATAAGTCATTAGTAGCTGCCACTACATGTGCTCACCTTCCTCCCTGCCTAAAAGATAGCTCACAACATGGAGCAATTGTCCTGCTGATCCCACTGATTAAGACCTACTTACCATGAGGCATTGCTATTCTCTGGATTTTGTGTCTTGACCACTCTGAAAAGTGACTCAGTATTTAAAAAGCCATAACAATGTAAAACCCTATGGTAGCTCGGCCTAGTATAGATGAGTATGCCAGTAACAAAAGCTTCATTACCGAGATATCTAATTCCATGGATTCCAAATCACAGCAGTTTTGGAGAATGATTTTGACTTCCAATTTTTCACCTAAGAAAACTCCAAAGCAACTATGAATATTTGGAGGAGGTGTGGGGAGTAGAAGATTTTAGAAGCACTTTAATTAACTACCCAGATAGTCTAAAAATGAGCATTCCTTTTTACAGTTGCAAATCTCATGAATATATTTAGCTTCCTATTTTTCTTCCTAGATTTCTTTTTCTCTAAAGCCCACTTCTAAACTGTTGACATGTTGAATTGATCCTCAAGATTTTCAACTCAAAGAAACTAAGAATCCGTTTAACTGAATTTAACCTGTTGGAGGAAAAATTCTCCAGTGGTTTCTTGGTTGCAGGGCTCAACTACTGGTGTTAATAAAAGCATTTTTAGTTCTTCCATAATTTCCTGAACAGATCTTATTTTCAACTTACCATATAGTCTCTCTCTCTTCTCTCTCTCTCCCACACACATACAATCAAGCCATGTTTGAATTCTTTGCAACTCCTCAAACTTAATGGCGATTTAGCACCCTGTATGGCAGCTTCAGAAGAAAAACTAAGGGGAAAATAATCTGCAAAACAGACATTGTTTTTCATGATAGGATGAAAAAGAGAAAAGTTCAATTTAAAAAAGGAGCAAATAAGTTTCTATGTTTAAATTCTGACTCTTCTACATTGAAGGTGCAAACATTAAACAAACCTCCAGAAAACCTATGCAAGCTCACCAAATATTGTTGATACTGTATTTGCTTTTAGTTTATATCCATTATTCAATAAGGGATATTTGCTACCCCATCTATCATTTTGGGAAAATGTTTCTTGATGGGCAGTTCTATTTCTGTTTGCTTTTTTCACTGAGTAGGAATGAACCTTGCCGGTCTAGACAACCCTTCCAACCATAGGATTCTAATAAATTCAATTAATACATTAGCTCTCTATGCCTTGAATGTTACCTTCTACTAATCTTAAAAATAGCAGTCTATTGGCAATGCTTGAATATTTTCTAAGAACAGACCTCAAGGCTTTAGCATGATATCCTGGGTCTCAAATTTTGAATCTCTGCCTTCAAGATAAGAGGTATACATTCCTTTTCAGGGGAGAAAATCAAAATGTGAGAAATTATAAACTGAATACTTAAGGAAAGGCTGTTTATTTGTTTGTTTTATCAAATTTATTTGCTGACCCACTCACTAAAGGCAGCTCTAGGTGGCTTACATAAAATTAAAAATACAAGAATAAATACATCAATAAAAACATTAAAATTACATTTAAAAAGTTAAAAGCAAGACAAGACATGGGGCATAACAAGTAGGCTCTTATTAATTAATAAACATAATTAATAAAATTTATTAATGTAATAAATATCTTATTAAATAAGATACATGGTTGACTGGGCCCCAGGCCAACCCACAAAGCCAGGTTTTAAGGCCAAAAGGGTGGGGACCAACTTATTTCAAGGGGGATAATATTCCACAGGACAGGAGTGATGGCAGAAAAGGCTCGCCTTCTGGATCCCATCATCTGAAATTCCTTGGTTGATGGGATCTGTAGTATGCCCTTCCCACCGGCACAGGTGGTATGGGTTAACATAGAAATTAACACTTTTGGACATTGGAATTCCCTGGAACTATTTGGTTCTCTTGTGCAGGTCTTCCTTTTCCTTTCTGAGAAATGGTAGTTCCTGGGATGAGCTAGCTGCACAACAAGGAAGAGGACAGCCAAAAGGAAATATGGGCCAAGTTTCCTCAGGCCCTTCTGTTTCAGTTAATGAAGTCATACATCAAAGCAAAAATAGGGATAAAATAGAGATATAGTATATATTTAGGAACAGGGAAGAATTGTGCCTGATACTCAATGTCTGTATTTTTCTATATTTTTAAAATTCCAGGAAATAAGATTTGGGTCTATAAATTAGCCTTATTATTTAAGCACTTCTATCTCTTTAACAGGAGTTTCTCTAAGGCATGTCATTATTAGGGAAAAAAAACCTTAAATTTCAGGTTTGAGAGGTTTCAGATGCATAGAAAGGGTGTTTCACATATCAGAAGATTTTGCTGCTTTTTATCTATAAACTTTGAAAAAAATGCATTTATTAATAAGGAGATCAGAAATATCTAGCCATCAAAAAGTAGGAGATGATTTTATCTCTTGAAAGTAAATTCATAAATCATTTTTAAAAGAGAGAGAGAGAAGGGGCTTCAGAAGTTGTGAACCAGAGTAGGAGGAAGAATCTAATTTAATGAGGATGAAAAGTTTATGAAAATACCAGCAGAAAGCCTAAGAAAAGCTGCTAAGATATAAAGATATCTTAGCAAAGGAATTTTAATTCATATCTAATCCAAGGGAAAATGCTGATTATTAAAAGGGATGCTGTATAAGGATAAAAAGAGGAGCAATCAGACTGATGAGAAAAGTGACACATGTAAGAACTACCAAGCATGTCTACAATTTCTGGTCACAAAAGTCAAGACTGTAGTTGTGAGGAGTCAATCAAAGCTCTTCCTGTTAACAGGAAGTACCCAATTTACTATATGATTATTAAATTATGTGATATAGACAGTAAACCCTTACAGTTATTTTTCATAAAATGTTGATGATGAATCAACATGACTTTAATAGTTCAAATCAGATACAAATTTAGAGATTCCTATTTTGTCTAGACAAATGGGAAGAAGTGTTAACATCAGTATCAAATACCAATACCAATACTTGGCTTAGATTGTGTCTTACTCACCCAACAATATTTCAGACTTACAGAATTCAACTGCATTGAAGCCTCACAAAAAGGCTTGAGTATATTACCATGTTGAGATGAAGTAAGATTAATGTTTCATTTAAAGGTATGTTTGTATTGTAGCTTGTTACTTTTCGGGAGAAAGTTATTGAATCTTTGAAAAGGCGAGCCAGATTGATGTAGTGGTGAAGGCACCAGGCTGGAAACTAGGAGAGTGGGAATTCTAATTCTTGCCTTAGGCATGAAAACCAGCTAAGTGACTTTGGGCCCATCACTCTCTCTAAGCCCACAACTGGCTTGGGCAACAAGTCAGTTGGTAACTCCTGTCACAATCAATGGAAAGTTGATCTAGAAAAAAGTGGACCCTACCCTTGTGGGAAAAATGCTAGGAAGAAAAAAAGTTTTTGAATTTATAAACTAAACTTGTACACACAACTTCATATTTTAATATGTTTATATTCCCTGGACCTATATTCCCAACATTTGTAAACTGACATCTGAATAAAGGAACTTAATTGTTTGTGCTCTGTTTACAGTTAAAATAGTCTTCAACATTGGAAAGATAAATATTATTGCCCCAACTACTCAACGGTCACAAAGGTGATTATTTGTTTATTTATTTATTAAATGTATATGCCACCCATCTTGCCTATAGGCTTACTGAATGAAACAATGAGAAAATGAAGTCAGCCAGGAAACATCTAGGTAAAGATTATGGAACAGACTATGAATTATTCGTGTTAAATATAGAGGTTAAGCATAGAAAATTAAAGAGAGTGCTCTGTTTTCTTTAACCTCTTCTCAGCAAGATTTGACTTAGAGGTCATGTGGTTAAATATAAAATCAATGCAAAGAATAGATTCAGTACACTTACAAGAAAAAGGTCCTGAGGAGCTAAAGGAAGAAATGAGTAACAATGTGAAAACAGAAGTAGAAAAAAATTCCCCATATTTCAAAGAGTTCTAAGTGACTTTCAGAAAAAAAGTCATGGCAATCATAGAAAGATGGAGGAACAGATCCTTAAATAATCCAGAGGATCCAACCGGTTTCCTTGACCGCCCATTGCTTGGCCCATGCCTCCAACAAACCTAATTGTAATATCTGATTTGGGTTGGGAAAATCA
>JANHZU010002961.1:129149-140358 GCA_032468055.1 Acrochordus granulatus
GGTCTTCAATTCCAACATCAGTCTTCAATCAGTGTCCTACCAGAACTATAGCATCTATTATAGCATAGTATCCTGTTGATATATACCTATGTTGTCTAGGTTTTGGGTTGGGATATAACATTTCACCTAAAACTTGGTTGTGATGGTAGAAGTAGATATACTGAAGTATGAATGAAGTTATGGGTGAAGTCTTCTAGGACTCCCACTATATTGTGCAAATAGGACTAGGATGCTGCATTCATATAGATTTGTGGTTTTCACAAAAGACCTCTGGTGCTTGTTAAGTACTAGCAAGAATATTAAGTTCTTATTAATTTTTGTGGTTTTCAAAAAAGACTTCTTGTGCTTGTTAAGTATTAGCAAGAATATTAAGTTCTTATTAATTTTTTTACTAAATACTTGATGGAAAATCTGCTTTTTTGAGGAGGAATTGAGGCTCTGGAGTAGGGACCATTTAGGAGGCCTATGCGTATTTATTGGGGCATGCAATTTAAGTATAAGAAAGGAGTAATGTTTGGGGAGATACCAAAATGTTCATTTAAGGAAAGATCTAGAAGAGTGGCATGGGTTTGGGAGGTTGGTAATAGTAGTCCATGATAGGTAGAGATATACTAACAGTTTATGGCATATTTGCTCATATATGAATAAGAGAAGGGAGCAGAAAGCTCTCATTAAGATAGGCTCCTAGTTACACAAAGGTGCACTTGCAGCAAGCATTATCCCCACACAGAAGAATATTTTAAAAGAAGCCAAAAGTAATTTCCCCTTACAAAGGAAGTGAAGATTTATTTGAGGTTGGGAGAGTGTACTTACCCTTACTGACCAAGGTAAGTGGTCAGTATTTTAGAATCTTAGAGTTTGCCAGGTCTAGTCTAAATTATTATTCTCTACATGAAGAGTGCCCAGAAGCTTGTTTTTTCCCTTCCTGCAACAAGACATGCTTCAGAAGAACTCTCTCCAAACTATTTTTTTTTCTTTACTTGTGGGTATTGAACTGCTTCTTCAATCCTGAAGGAGCCAGGTTGCTTTCGTTTCCATGCAGTTAGAAATAACCCCATTGATTTTGGTGGAACTCACATCCTGTGTGTTCTCAGCTTGTCATTAAAGGGAGAATCTCTAGGGATATTTTCCTCGATAGGATCAATCTGCTGTTTTAATATTCATTATATCCTAATGTTGCTTATTTGGTAATGGCTTAGTATGGTGAGAGGACATTGTCAATCCTGGTTGATGAGTTCGTATTGTGTGTGGCATTATGGCTTGGGCAACAGAGGATACCTTCATGGGATGTTTGAGCCTAGCCAAAGACTCAATGAAGTTTTGGAATGTTTGTAGAAACTGAAAACTCAGTTGGCGAGCATCATACATGGTTTGGCTACCATTGCCAAGTAAAACTATTAGGAACCCTTCCTGAAGAACTGGATTCACTGGGGAAGGGAATGGGCAAAAATCCTTACCGTAATCTAAAGCCAAAGTTGATTTTTTAATTTATTTTTCTTGAGCTCATGGATAGGCTTTCTTCTTTTGTGCTTTGTGTGAGTGCAGGAGGTTCTTTTTTTCCTCCTTTCATATATGATCTCCTTTATTTATTAATTTAATTTATATGCCGCCGACTCCGGAGACTCCTTTGCTATTACACCTTCCTTTTCTGTTTGGTTTCAATCATGAACCAAACTTTTTTTGTATATCTATGACTTGAGGAAGCACACTTATCATGCCTACATAATTTTTAATCTGTGAGCAGCCCTCAACCTTCCAGAAACATTGTCTGATCCCCAATTTTTGTTAAAACTTTCAGACAAATAGGGGTTCCATATCTAAGGTAATATCACATATTTGTGTACTATCTATCTCTCAGACTTTTCTACATACTGTTAAGAGATTCCAGTTCTTAATTAGTGATTATCTCTGCATTGTTTCTGATGAATGGAAGTTAAGCTGAATTTTATAGATGGAGTGGAATAGTTTTCCTTTTATTACATTGCTTAGTAGCATTCATCATCTGCTCAAAGATAGCATTTTCTCCCAACATATTGCCTTTTTTGTAATGGAATGGGTGCTTTTCCCTGCCTAGAAGATGTTTTTTTTTCTCCTTCCAGATGTTTCAGGAAACGGAAAATTATTCCTTGAAGCATAAAAGTGTGTGTATGGGTTTTCTCCTGTACAGGTAGTCCTTGATTTACAGTATAACCATTTATTGATTTATTCATCACATTTCTAAACCACCCATATCCCTCAGAGTTTGGTGACTGTTTGAATGGCACTGAAAAAAATGACTTATGACCTCATACTTATGACTGTTGCAGTATCGCCATGGTATATGATCAGAAAGAGTCCGGTGGATGGTACCCCGCTCCTGAAGGAAGGGTGAGATATGACTCTGTTACAAAACTTAAGTATTTTGGCTTTATGTGGCTGTTAAATTGGCTCTTCTGGTTTTTGTACCAAATGACAGATAAATAGTAATGCAGAATGTTGTTACAATATTACCTCTCTTTAATTGTTAAAAGCATTTGCATGCTGCTTCATATTTTCAACACCTGGCAGCATTTTGTAACAGTAACAAAACAGACAGTAGCATGCAAATAATGCAATTAGTTAAACACAAAATTAGGAAGAGTTAATGCTTTGACAAAGACACCCTAAAGGATCTGATTTTAAGTGGTAGAGAGCACAGTTGCATAAGGTAACACAGGTTGTTGTTGTTCAGTCACACGGTTGTGTCCGACTCTTTGCAACACTGTGGACCTCAGCACGCCAGGCCCCCCTGTCTTGCACTGCCTCCCGGAGTCTTCCCAAGCTCACGCCCATCACACTGTCTCTGCTATCTGTCCACCTCATCCTCTGCCGTCCCCTCCTCCTCTTCCCTTCAATCCTTCCTAGCATCACAGTCTTTTCCAACGAGTCCTCCCTGCGCATTATGTGGCCAACGTACTTGAGCTTCAGCTTCAGCATCTGTCCCTCCAAGGAGCAATCAGGTTGATTTCCTGTCGGATTGACTGGTTTGATCTCCTTGCCGTCCGAGGGACTCTCCAGCACCACAGCCCAAAGGCGTCAATTCTTCGATGCTCAGCCTTCCTTATGGTCCAGCTCTCACAGCCATACATTACTATGGGGAAAACCATAGGTTTAACTATGCGGACCTTGGTCGGCAAGGTGATGTCTCTGCTTTTTAATATGCTGTGTAGGTTTGTCGTAGCTTTCCTCCCAAGGAGCAAGCGGAACACAAGAGGCAGTCAAGTTATCAGGCAGGTGTTACCGTTCCCAAAGATTCATGGCAAGAAGCAGTCATGCTGGGAAATGCAAATACACCCATTTGTAGATGATTTTGATCACTTTCAAGCCGTGCTTTGGAATCCTGTGTTTCCTTATAAAGTAGTTTGCCTTGAGCAAGTGACTTATCTGCCAGCACAAGGCTTCCAGGGCCTCCTCCTTTCTTTCCATTTCAAGGACCTACAAAAAGCAGGCCCCTCCTTATGTATTATCGCCCACCCAAAGAAGTAAAGGGACTTGGTTATGTCACTTGCTACCCCCTCTTCTCAAATATATTCCTAACAAAAACTGATACATGGGTTGTATATTACCAAGAGTCAGTAACTGTCAGCAATAGCTAAGTGTTTCCTTTATATGGAAACAATTTAGCAAACATCTTAGAAACAAATGCCTCGTAAAACTGCAGTGTTTAAGCATATTGCCAACAGTGTTACGAAGATCAAATAAGTGTCAGGGCTATTCATACATTCAGTAACCATTTAGGAAGATGAATCTTGCAACTAAGATCTGTGTTCAGGCCAACTTTTTTTTGGGTGGTGAGGGTAGAAATGAGAGACCCCTTCTCAGGCCTGATGGGTTATGGTTTCTCTAGAACAGCGCTCCTCATGACAAGTCAAATCATCCTCAGTAAGAGTGGTCACTGACTGTGTTAGCTGTTAATGTTGAGAGTTGTAGTACAGCCTTTCTGAAGAATACTACATTGGGAAAGGGACTTCAAAGCAAACATTTCATTATAATAAGAATGAACCTGCTGGGTATTAATTAAGAAGGGAAAATTTTCTAATTTTCTGAATTTTAGTTCAATAAGCAATGATGAGAAAGATTTCAACAAGGGAGCGCTGTAATTGTTCTGTGGTTTTGAGGAAAGCCATGTTAGATCTCTGCACATGCACAGAAAATCAGAACCACACCGTTTTTACACTCCTGGAAATTGGGATGAGAATAGGTGGGCTTGTTTTTAACCTTCCACCTTTTAACTTGTTTTTAAGCCTGATGGTTTAAAGTCTGTTTTAACCCTGCTTTTAATTTCATTTCTTTGTTTTTATAGCTTTTCGCTGGTAAAGCGTCCAGAGTAACCTAGACAGTGAGATGGCCAATATCTAAATTTGATAAATAAAATCATATCTGGGGGAGTCTTGTGAATCAGAGGTGCAATAGTTATAATGCCTTGGTTAGATGTGCATTACAAATGGAGATCAAAAATTTGTACATTGCTGGCATAAGACAGTGAATGGTTTGGTTTACGTTGAGCATTTATTTTAAGGGATGGTCAAATAGATGAGCACGGCAGCGTTGAATATGGAATATTCAAATGTGAGTATTAAACAAGTCCAGGATCCCATGTGAATGAGATGATGGAAATGATTACTCAATCATTCATGATTGTTTTTGGAGGGAAGCCAACAGGCCTTAATGTTCTTACATGAGCGCACAGGTGGTAAGTTTCAAAAGATGCAGATTTGCATTGGAATCTCATCAGGCTGAGCCAGAGGTGTATTTGATGTCCTTTTCTACAGTAATGTTAGCATCTGGCCTCTGTCTGTGTTTACAGCTCAGACTGCGTAGGACGGAAGAATGCCCGGTGAACATCTGCAGCAACCCACTAGTCCATGACAATGATTGTCCTACTTTTGCAACAGTTAATGCCCAATCTCTTGGCTCTGTTCTTACAGATGTTCTGTAAAACAGGTAGTGGATGCTCAGATATGGTTATTCATTACAACTGTCCTAAAGAGTGGTTGGCTGAAATGCTATCATTTTAAAGCAAAGTCAGCATGCTGGCTCCCCAAAGTGTGAAAGAGCCTCTAATTCTGCCTTGCCAGAAAGTAAAATAATGTGCTCTAGGTTCTGTTTGTAAAAAAAAAAAAAGTGGCTTTCTGCAGTTGTTTCCTAAACAATTTACATCTTACTACAAACAACTACAGTTCTCCTTAGAACATGAAAATGGCTTAATTTTGAAACTAAGCATTACTCCTTACCTCACTTCTTTGTTCATCTTTACTGATGAAAATATTCATAATATGGGAGTTGCTTAAAATGCGCCTATTGAAGTGCATCATTTTGGTGGCAGTGTACTAGCGGCAGGTGAATTACTTGAGCTAGTTGTAATTAAATAACTTCAGACAAGTCATGTAAAGCAAGCAAATGCACCTTGTAGAGGAAGACTGGAAAGGGAGCAACAGTCCAATTTCCATTTAGACATTTGGCAATTGGATAGTGTGAAAAGCCTTGAGAAAAGGTGTATTCTACTGTGTAGTTGAAAACAATTCAGAGATTAGCCAGCATGTTTGAATCTTTTCAGTTTCCTTTGTACATCTGAATTGTGGATATCAGTGTTGCTTTGGGTGCTGTTGGATATGATTCTTAACCAAAGCTCCAAAGTGCTGTAATCTGGATTGAATATTAGACTTGTATTAGCATACGAGTAATCCTCAGTTTTCGGGGGCGCGACCCAGAGTTGCCTGCTGTTCTGCCCCAGCTCCCGCCCACCTAGCTGTTTGAAAGCATGTGAGTGCGAGTAGATAGACGGGTACTGCCCCTTCCGGCGGGAAGGTAACAGTGTCCGTGCGCCTTAAGGCATCTTAAGTGTCCGTGCGCCTTAAGTCATGCCGGCCACATGACCATGGTGCCATCCCAGGACGAACACTGGCTCTTCGGCTTGGAAACGGGGATGAGCACCGCATGGTCACGACTGGCAGGGTCTCCTTTACCTTGAATCCTCAGTTTATGACTGGTCGCTTAATGACCATTCAAACTTATTACAGACTTCAAAAAAGGTATTTATAGCCCATCCTCCAAGTGATGACTGCTGCACCCCTCATAGTCACATGATCACCTTTTAGCAAATTTTTAAATTTTTGCCACTTTCCAAAAACCACCCATTGGAGATGCTGGATTTGCTTAATGAGCATGTCACTTAACAATCATGTGATTGGTTTACTGACCATGGTAATTTGCTTTATAACTATTGTAAAAATGGTCATAAACTTGGGTCCAGTAATATGGTGCTTTGACTTACAATCACAGTGACTTATGACTGAAATTCTGAGCAGCATTGTGGCTATAAGTTGAGGACTACCTATATACTCTTTCAGACCAGCTCACCCTAATCATAACTGTCTTAAAATATAGTTGAGAATAAATTGGGTCAATGAGGGATATAAAGGAACATGGGAACTTTTCTTCCTATATAGCGTGGTCAGTCTGTGGGGAAAATGAATTTGGGCTGTAGTTGAGAAGGATAAGATTGGAGTTGTAGAATACTACAAGATTGTACTTATCACCCTGACCTGCTCTCAACATATTAAAACATAAGATGGTTTAACTGGCTTTGTTGTAGCATGCTATGTAAGCCCTGTCTTTGTACACCAAAACTATGGATGATAGCTTAGTATGTTACGGGAACCCATCCAACAGTAATGTAATAAACTATTTTAAACAAGCCATGACTTAGTATAGCAGCGGAATCCATGCTCGCTTCATACATGATCATCCTCTCTCCACTTTTCATGAAATTAGGCCAGTGGCTGCCTATAGATGTTGAAAGATGACTTAAATCTAGATGTCATTGAAATCAGATCATTAACCAAAATGCTATTTTGGTTCTGCATTTGAAGCTCCTGCATAAAGATCAATGGGCCTTCCATAGCTTGAGGTCACCTTGCATCCCATCAGCTGACAAGAAGTCCTGTTACTTGCCATGACTTGGCTGGAGCTTTCCATTCAAGGGTGGAGAGAAATAGGACCAGAACGATCATCAAGATAAGAAAATGTATCACCGTGCTGCCACATTTATTGCTTGTAGACCAAGAACTGCTTCTGTTCCAGATGATTGAAGCCTTGACAACTTCTTGGCTGGGTCAGGAATATCTGCTGTGGAAGAGCCATGGAGATTAGAAGTAGACCTATTTTGGGCTTTCTAATCAATTATTTCTGGCTCCTGATTGCATTAAGTTTGTTTCCCTCCAGCATGTTCTTTACTGCTCTGTGCCTGTTAATTTGGGTCTGATTGGTCACTGTCCGCTATTAAGTGATTTGCAGGCAATTGAACAATTAGTCCAACCACAACACACAGTTTGCTTCTTTTCTATTTGTGTATATGGGAACACTAAGAAAACACCCTCGGCATTAAAGCGGGGTGCCCTTATAATCTCAGTATTCTGAAAGGAGGAAGACAGCTCTTTCCCCTCCCACGCGTACTGAATATTAATTCAAGACTCAAAGGGCCAGATGGTGCAGTTGCTCTCCTGAAATTAGTCTGTTGGTGGCAGCAGCAGCACTTCTATCAGATTGAGCGTGCAGCTGTGTCTGAAGAATAGACAGTTCCTTTGCTGCTCCTGCCAGAGATACAAAGAAATGATTCTATAGGAAGGATCCTTCTAATTGTGCATGAAGGATCTACAAAGCTATAACAAGAGAGCGTGATGTAGAGTGGATGGGATCACAGTCCTGGGCCGATTAATGATTATTTGGGAACCAAGGGCCTGAAGAGGTGGCAGTACTCTTGTTGCTTGGCTGAGGCTTTAGTATCTCCCCTCAAATTTTGCCTACTGAGTTGACATGGATAAATAAAGCTGGGTCCACCCAGTGCACTAAATATTGTGATTTATTTAGCACGAGGCAGTTATTGTGATTTATGAGTCCTGATGGTGCAAATATAACCAATGGTGACTTATTCAGCAAACTGAGGTTATGCAAATAATGGCTAAATGCAAGTCTGAATCCTGTCTAAAGTGGATCAGAATATTCTTCATCGAAGGCTGTATGTTCCTCAATTGCTCTTCTTTATTTATAATAGTTTTTTGGTACCTGTTTCCCCAAAAGATGAAAAGATCGTTTGGGAAGAAAAAAAATGAGAAATTGAGCAAAGCCAAACTGTGGATGGAATTGTTGGTACTTCTCATTATGGAATTATTGTTTCTTCTTGTAATAAAGCTAAATAAAGGGAAAAGTTCCAGGCACAGGCTAAATCCTCCTTTGATGGTTTTTGGAAAACAGGAGTAAAACAGAGATATTATTCAACATGTATACCACTGCCCTTTTACCAGTAAATTCATGCTGTTTGTGGGATAATGTATCCTACAATTCTCCATTATTCATCGGTCTTTATCTCTTTCTTCATCCTTGTCTTATTGATGACTTTTGCTCTATCCTAGTTGGGCAGCTGTTATTATTATTTAAATCTGCACGTTGCCTGACTCCCAATGAGTCTGAGAGATTTACAAATTATTTAAAATATGGGAAACAAGACAATAGCAACAACAAGAAACCAAAGAAGAATAGAGATGGCAGAATAACAAATCAGGTAGAATCAAAACAAACAAACTTAAGTTAAAAGAAGGCTTCAGTCATCCTCACTAAAGGCCTGGGTGAATAGACAGGTCTTCGGACCTCTTCAAAACACAGCAGGATTGTTGGGGGGATTTGGATCTAAGGGGGAACCTCAGTCTGGAGGGCAGGCACTGTGATAGAGAGGGCAGGCTTCCAGGGCCCCAGTAGATGACACTGTCTAACCGAAGAAATCTGAGCACATCAAATGCTGCCAGATCAAAGTGGCTGGATAGATAATTTGGGAGATTGGTAGTCTCTCAAATAATCTGTTCCCATGCCAGTTATTGTATCATGTCTGCATAAGGAATTGCAACATTGGATATGAAAAAAGTGACAAATCTGTGGCCCGGAAGCTCTCCGACATTCAGCTAGGCTAGATTTGCATGATCTGTAAGAAGTCTTGGCTTATTTTCTTTGTTTTGTTTTCCACCAAGAAAAGGGAAAAATCCAAAGGAGTGTAACCTGAAAGTGCCCATGCCTCTTGGGATGGCATGAATGATGATATAATATCATTGCCAAGGCACAGCAAGGCAGGCATTGAAGAAGGTGTGGTCCCCCTAGTCCTCCTGAGTTATCACTCTCAGAAGGGCTATAGGCAGTATGTCTAATAAAGATGGATACTTCAATTCGGTAACATCTGGAGAAGCACTGGTCCTACTCCTTGTATAGGAAAAGTTCTCTACATCCTGGTAATGATGTAATTTGTTACATTTCCTTGGTTCAGATGGTGGATGTTTAAATAATCCATTCAAATTGGTTGTTTTCTTTATCTTTCTGAAGAGGTGAACTCACGTTTTTCAGTACGGCATCATAAAAAGGGCATTAAAAAGCCTTTCTAAAAAATGCATGATAAATGTAATTTTATTTCATAAGTAAAAAAAAAGCAAACCAGATCATGGACCATTTTATGCAACAGTTATAAAGCATTATCTTCCCGTCCATCAAAATGTTTTGGCCATCATCCCTGTTTTTTGCACCTTGAAAATATGAGCTGCACGGAAAAACAATATTGCTGTGTGAATCTGTTGTGTGCTTTGGCATTCAATCACTGCACAATCACGACTCACCATCTACTGTGAGCAATAAATTCTTAGCAGTTTTTTTTCTAAGATGTTTCAAGATAACTAATGCTGAAGCTGTGAGCTAGCTCTTTTTATCATATCTGCAACTCAAAACATAATGCTGTATATCGATAAGAACTTTTTGAAAATAGCATACTCAAAACTTAAGCTTCTGACTGTGAAAAGTTGAGGCATTGTTGACAGTTGGTGTCAGAAGTCATCTCGTTTACATTTAGAAGAGGAATCAGATGAAACTTTCCAGGAGATCAGAAGTAGCTTTGCTCTTGGGTCCTATGATAGCTGAAATGCTATCTGATGGTCCATTAATAATTCTGGCACTGTTAAGTTGGATGAAAGCCTTTGGGATGTATAAATCTTCCCCCCCCTCCCTCTACAAGCTTTTGACATTTTTGGCTCTTACATGTGAGCTACTGTCTGTTTTCGGAATGAGGACAAATTTCTGAAAGTATTGGCTTTCTTTGGTCATATTCCAGATTTTGGTATTGGTTTAAGATAGAAATTTAAGATAAAACCAGGTAACATGGAGGTTTTTCTAATCTTCAAAGCCCTTTAGATGAAATCAGTTGACTTTTTAAAAACTGGGGGAAATTAGTGGTCACACTGATGTCTCCATTCTGAGGTGCAAAAAAAAATCTTCTATGAAGTGTCATCTTTTCCTCACATCCATTCATCTTTTCTCCAAGAATTTTGGTACTGCTTGCTTTATATGTGTGTATGGCTATTTCTAATGTATGGTACTTCTCTTTTACAGTTTTAATCTCTTAATGCTTTTTTTTAATACAGTGGGATCATACAAAAGCAGAAAAGGCCACCTGAATGAAATGAAAAATGTAAGAAGAATAGAAGTAAATATACGGTATAGGAGGAGAAAATGAGTATTGTAGAACTGAACGTTTTTACCTTTAATGGAATATGTAATACTATTTGAGCTTGGGATAAGTGATTAAACCTTCTTGCATCTTCTTACCACTTGTTTTTTTTTCTAATCTCTCTGATCACTTCTTTAAAAATTAATAAATTGTAAGCCAGTCCATAATTGGGAACAAGCCATCTGGCAACTCTTAAATGTTTTGAACTAAGTGACAGTGAATGATGGAAGTAGGTCATGCTGACGGTCCTTAATTTATGCCCACAATTAGGACCAGACTTCAATTGCTAAACAATACGGTTGTTAAGTGAGTTGAGTCTAATTTCACAACCTTTTTTGTTCACAACCTCATTAAGTGAAGATTATTTCTTGGTTGCAGTCAGAAATATGACTTGATGGCAACTAATCAGTATACCATTGCAAACCAGTGTAGTAAACATTCTGATCTGCCCATAAGTCTTTGAACACTGCAATTGCAGCGTTTCAAACAAGGAGCATTATCACCAATGTTACGAGTTTTGTAACTGTTTATGTGGATATTTGGCTATGTATTCAGTTGTTTACTTTGGATTTTTTTCATTGCACTGTGTTGCGTTTGTTGATTTGTTTGGACATTTTATTGTATACTATAAATGTATTATAAGCCAGAAAGTTT
>JANHZU010002962.1:31378-41532 GCA_032468055.1 Acrochordus granulatus
TCTGGCAGAGCTCTCATCTTCATTAGAGCACACAAGCCCCCCAACCACAGCAAGGTGGTGCCTCACTGGGGGGTTCTATAAAATAGTAATTCCCTATCCTGATGAATTCCAGAAGTGTTGGACTAAATGCTAGAAACTGTAGGCACACTTGGAAGGTGACAGATTGAGAAAGGCTGAATTCAACACTGACATTCTCTCCACCACTGTTCCCCCTCCATTATAATTATGGGCATTTCACAAGGCTTGTAATTGATCTGTTGAATCAATAAAATGAATTGCAGTTTCTTTAAGGGAGTATTCTTGTGAATTACAATGAACAAGGAGGAACATGGCAATAACATAAGTATATAGGATTCAACTTGATTACAATAGTATACATTAGAATGGTGCCCCCAATACTCTTAAGAAGAAAAGCTAATTGATCATTGATATAATTTATCTTCAGCATAAAAATCCTATTGTTTTCAAATACAAATCTTTGCAGGTTACATTAGTCCAGTGTTAAAAATGCAAGAAGCTGAAGGCTGCTTTTGAAGCAAGCATTTCTTAAATGATGTTTAAATATTTATTTTTGTACCACTAATTCCATTTGTTAGGATGTGGGATATAGTATAACACTATGATTTTGCTTTCTTTTCTTATAAAATCCAAAGTGACCTTTGTAGCAAGTTTGCTGCTTTAATTGAGTTTGCTATTAACAATATGGAAAAAAACACAAACTGGAAAAGAAGGAACTAAGCATATTGTTGTTTAGAATGTATTTGTTGTTAGAACTTTGTTTAAAGTATTTTCTTCCTCCTTTTGAGCTGACAATTGATCTCTGTAGCTAGTTGCTGTAATAATCCAGAACATTCATTTTAAACTCAAAGGAGAGAGGCTGAGAACCGTATTCCAGATAGACACTTATTTTATACCTACAAGTAAACATTGCTTTCCCTCAATGAGTAGAAATTTTGAGCTCTGCAAATAGCATACATTGGAGATGAAGGAGTTGATATATTGATAATGGGCAGAATCAAGACTTAAGCAATAGTGGTTAACAAAAAATGGTAAGGTAAAGGCCAAACACGACTGACTCTAGCATGCTTATCTCCAATTCATAGCCAAAGAGCCAGCATTGTCCAAAGACACTGCTGTGATCATGCACAAAATGCTGTTACCTTTCCCACTGAATTAGGCAGTACCTATTTATCTTCTTGCATTTTGCATGCTTTCAAACTGCTGGCTTTTGAACAAAAAATACCCCAACTCCCTATAATATAGGTCCCCAACTGAATTCTATTTCTCCTCTGCATGTTTTACTAACAAAACTAAAGATCTTATACTCAAGGGAAAATCATAACACCATAACAAGTTTGATTCTGAAAGTTACGAGTGAGGAAAGAGGAAGAGATTTTTTGTTTTGAAGTCATGTACATGTAAGAGTGCCTCTTGTGGAGGGGATGTGCAGCAGCTGATCACCAACATCCTTATGCCTCTTGGCTCCATTCTGCTACTCTACTTTGCAGAGGGTGGGGGAGTTTTTTGTAAGCAGAGAAACTGGACAGAAGAAATAAGAAGCCATCTCTTCCTGTATGGTATTCCCAATCCAGACTGAATAATGGTGATCTTATACTAACCAAATAAAAATTATTGTCCAGTTTGATGTACATCTGAAATTCAGATATCACTCCCATCTATACATTGTTTGGAATGTATAAATAATAGCTCTTCTAAGTACAGGCAAGGCTGTATCAGGAAAAAGGAGAAAGGTAATAAGAAAGACAGTATAGAAATTGTACAGTATTGGATTTGATGACAGTATTCATGTGAATTTATGATTCTCCTGAATTCCACCATACCCTTTTCATATCATAATATCTCAACGGATTTCAGGAGCACATACTTACATCATTTCTCAGTTGCTGGTTACCTTTATATGTTATGTTTATACGTTCTTAGTTTCACTGTTATATTTTTCACAGTAGTTAGTTATTTGTGTATTTATAACTTCCAGTGTTAGACCAGCTTCTAAGATTCTTGGCAGTTTATTTTACATATCAAAAACAAGATTAAAAGAATTGACTACTAAATGCCGATGGTTATTCAGGAATCTTATCTCTGAATGTCTGCCTCAGTGGTACTGTACTGTTTAAATTGTCTTGCAGAAAGCTGATGGCAAGGGGATCAGATATGCCTAAGAGGAAAGGTGTTCTAGAGTTTGGAAGCTACAAAACAGAAGACCTGTCTTTGGACCTACAACTTACAAGCATGATTACATCCCTAGGGTTCCTTGGAGGCAAACATTGTAAACAAAACCAGCACTTTTAACTGGACTCTAGACACCTATTAGTGATTGTCCAGTGGACCACAGAAGAGATACATAGCAGAGAGATATAGCAACTGAGAGAGAGAGCAGCTGTTACCCACTAATAACCTGACTGTTGCATTTCAGAACTGCAGCTTCCAAATCATTTACATCCCCTGGTAAATGTGATCCTATAATACAAACATATGAAGAGGTCATGAGTCACTGTCACCAAGTTATCCTTGTGGTGCACCAACCAGAGTTGTGTGAAGGCATTGATGACCAGAGTTTCACTTGCTTTTGCAGCAGAAGTTTCAAGAGTAGGAGGACCCTCAAACTGTGGGCAAATTTCGCCATTCAGAGTCCTAACATGACCTTCTTAAGCTAGGATGTTTCTGAACAAATAGTAATCCTATTTTCCAGGAGTTTATTCTGTGCTTGTTTATACCCATAGTCTCCCAATGCTGATTAAGACTTCTACAGTATTTTTAGTTTGGCCATGGATTTGCAATTGCATACTGCCAGTGTTCACACAACCTTTATAAAAGAGGTGTCAATCCTTGGCAGCTTTAAGATGTGTGGACTTCAACTCCTAAAATTCCTCAACCAGCTATGCTCAGCTATGCTGACTGAAGAATTCTGGGAGTTGAAGTCCACACATCTTAAAGTTGCTAAGGTTGGACACCTCTCCTTTATATGTTTCAGAAACCCTTTATACTGTACAAAGAAAATCTTTCTTATTGTTTATGTGATGTGCTTTTATTACAAATGTATGAGAAATGGGGAAAACAATGATTCCAAAATTTCTGTAGAATTCTGAAAATAGATTCCTCATTTTGAACTATTTCCCCTATTTCAGTTTAACCATTTAAGAATTTGGCAGAAGTTTTATAGAGGCAAGTACTTTTATTTTTCTATGTTGCAATATTTCTTTACATTTTTATATCATCACAGAAATTAAATATATTTCTGTATAATGTGTCCCTCCTTTACCATACATGCTGGGTCACTTCCTGACAAATAGTTTCCACAGTCCATTATTTAAACCTCTATTATTCTATATATATTATCATCCTGCCTTTCAAGACAGTCTTGCATTGCTTAGCCTTTCAACTATGCTCTCATTTTGCAGCTTCATTAGCTTCCTGCTGAATATCTAGCTTTTAAAAATACATTATTTTTTAAAAAATGATTTTAAATTTTAAAAAAGTATATTTTTATTTACCCAGAAAAATGCACTTATTGCCTTCTGAACAGTCTAAATGCTAAATATAAGAAGAGAGTATTCATATTGAAGGTATTCACAAAAAAAGAATCTTTTAACTCTTAGATGTGGAGTCATAACAGAGGGGATGGTCCATAAATTTAATAAATAAATGAATGAATGCATGGCATCTTTTTTATGGTATGTCTTATTATAGGGATGTCTTATTATAGGGATCAATGGAGGAAAATTGGTTCCAGATTAATTTTTAAAAAATGAGAGGAAATTTTGGGAATTGGTGGCTAATAGTATTTCCATACGCAGCTCCATGTCCCATGCGTGCATTTCAGAATAAAATAGAACTTAATATTTTTTTCTCTATTATAGCTGCTCACAGTAGTTAATAGAAAAGATTTGCAAGTGGTCTTTGTAATTTCAATATGCAAAAATGTATAAGTTCATCCAACCAGGGCTGACTCCTTTGATAAACAATGATAACTTTCAATGTATATGAAAGATATGTAATCAAAATGAAATTGGCTATATGGTTTCTTCAGTAAGGCCCTAAAAGGATGGGCATGATCAAGCCAAAAAAGTACCAAAGAAGAATATTTTCAGATTATGGGATGGCAGCAAGATATTTGTATGGCACAAAGGCAACATAAGTTTTAGATGTTGTCCTTTGCTAGCATGCCAGCTATTGCCAGTCCTTAACAAATTACAGATATCACATAGTATTTACCCTCCCCAGGTTTAATGTACTCTCTTCAGTAGTCACTGATGGTAGATAGTTAAATATTCCCTACTGTGTATACCTCTGCCCGCAGGACTCCAACACTATAGTAAATGTGTGACATGTTCTACTAAACTGTAATTTTAATAGGAACTTATGTGCAGTGTTAATTAGACCCCTCATAAAAAGAGTAAAGGTGAGGTTTGGTATATCTCTTTTCTCCTAAGAGACCCTAGAGCCCATGTTATCCTATCTAACCATGTTAGATTTTGCCTAGCAACTATGAGAACACAGCAGCAAATAATATGCAATATGACTTTAAAAAAAGTTTGTTTTCTTTTTAAATTCTTTTCTATTGATTTTTCATGTTGTTTTTTGGATCCTCCTTTACCACTTTGTTTCTAAATTGTAAGGGATCATAGGTGTATACACTGATCTAACACTGTAGTAAAGTCTGACAGTTATAAAACAAATGCATTTTCCAAATATATTACTATAATTCCTTTTTGTCTTTGTAGCTATTAATGAATATGAAAATTTAAGAAAAGAAAATAAGAAAACCAAAGAAGAGGTTTGTACTTCTTTATTTCTTTTCATATGACCTTGTATTTTTATATTATCAACTGATATTTATGGATCTTGATGAATATTTTGTCTTTTAACTAAAGTTGATGAAATTCTGCCATCAAACATTATTCATACCATTTGCATTATTTCATTACCACATGACTGTCAACATTTATTTGTTTATTATTTTTATCATGTAATTATATTTGTGAAGATATACCTCATCCTATGCTGCCAAATGACCTCACTCAGTGGCTTCATGTGGAGATTAAATAGTAGTGGGCACAGAGTTGAGTCCTGAGGCAACCCACATAAGAGGACCCATGGGTCATACTTCTCCCCTCCTATAAACACTGTCTGGAACTGACCATGGAGGAAGAACAATGTAATGTGCCCCAATTCCATAACCCTAGAGCCTGTCCAGAAGGATACTATTATCAGTGGTATAGAAGACAGTGAAAAGATCAAGAAGATCAAGAATGGATGCACTATCTTTATCCTGTTCCCTGCAGATGTTATCTGCAAGTATTACCAATTCTGCTTCAGTCCCATACACTGGCCTAAAACTCAATTGGAAGGGGCCCAAACAATCTGCTTCTTACAGGGCCTTCTGAAGCTGCAAGACAACAATTTTCTTAACAATATTCCCTAAAAAGGGGAAGTTAGAAATGGCAAGAATTACCCAAAATAGACAAA
Organism: Acrochordus granulatus; assembly: GCA_032468055.1. Lineage (NCBI taxonomy): Eukaryota > Metazoa > Chordata > Lepidosauria > Squamata > Acrochordidae > Acrochordus > Acrochordus granulatus. The sequence goes on from JANHZU010002962.1 coordinate 36,866, forward strand.
TCTAGGATGACTTCTTGAGGGAGAGGTGTATGAGGGTTCTTTCTTCAAGAACTGGACACACTACTGTGTAGCAAATCTCTGCAAAATCTTATTGCAACATACACCTTCCCCAACAACAGCCTATTGATCTGGGTCAACTCTACCCTTCTAAGCTTTGCAAGGTGATGTTCCAATATAAATAAGTCTTTAATACCCAGTCCTTTAATACTTAGTCTGTTAATACTCAGCCCAAACAAAAATCTCAAAGTCTATATACAAGTCAGATATACCCTTTGTCTTTTTCCAAAAATTCTTGCACTAGTTGGGATGAGGCACTGTTTCGATGTGATTGCTCCTGTTCTAGCTGCTACTGAGCTCCAGGCAAAGCCTCAAGTTTCAGGCAGGACTCCCAGTTGGATAGCTACTCTATAGCTTGTGGTCCTGGCAGTTGAAAGAAAGTCCTCTTGCATGCTTGTAATAATTGCCAATCTTCAAATATCACCTTCGTTTCATCGTCTGTATGCCTTTGCTTTTACCGTTCTTGCTATGCACACCCCTTTTTTCCACTCTGTCTTAGCATTTGCTTTTGTAAATTTGAAAGATTAGGTGAGGTGAAGTAGCCTCTGGACATCAGCATGTCCTTGAAAACACCAGGGTGTGGTTCAATTAGCCAGGCAGCTGGAAGACCAGCTTGAATGCCTGGTAATGCAGTTCTGGGTGAATATTGAGGGAGAGACAGTGGGGGGCAAGGGGAGCTTGTCCACATGCCTGCAGCTACCTCAACCTCTCCCTTACAAAGAGCAGGCAATAATCCCAATTTCACTCTCTCCTAAGGAGTGAGGGGGGAAAATTGTTTTTTTAAAGATGGCAGGACTGTCCCATCTCTCTCAAGTCTTCACACTAGTACTTCTCCCTAAGCATTGCAGTGGACCACTCACATTCTTTACATCTACATAATGGATAGCTTTTGCCCTTATATACATCTGTCTTTTAAAATATTTTTCATACTGTTCCATTTCTTAATCAATTTGTCAATTTCTTTTGTGAGAGTTCTGCATAACATCTCATGTTACCCAGTTATGTATGCCTTCCAATAAATTGATTTTTCTGCAGGTTTTTTTAATGTTATTCAATTTAGTTGTGAACAGTTTTAAATTGCAAACACAACTTGTTCAAAATAAGTATGATGATCTTTTCTGTCACTGAAAGCTCAAACTTGTTTTGAAGAAAAAGTTATGGATATCTCATTGGGAATGTTCTCCCAGTTAGAAGTAGGAAGTTATTCCTATTTTCTGCTGAAAACTGTCCCTACTACTAGTAGAAACTAATTAAATCATGTCTTTTAAAGTGCTAGGATCAACATGCTAATTTTTTAAACAGGTGTATGTTTTCATTTTGGCATAGTTTTGCAATGCATTCCAATAAATGGATTTTTCTGTAGTTTTAATGAAGTTATTGCATGCTTTGAACAAATAGAACAATTAAATTGTTCTGATTTGGTGGAAATTTATTTATTTCTATTTCCTTGAAACATTTTTATGGCTGCCCATCTTAAAACCAAACTCTGGGTGTCTTGCAACCAAAGGATTGTTGAAAAAGAAAAGATAGGGAGATTAAATACTTAATTTCTAGAACTTGGTCCCTCACTGAAAAGTATATGACCTCTCCTCATAGATTTTAAAACAGTATTTCATTGCATTCTGTTTCATGAATGAAACAGTAGGTTGCCTCAATTTTCTGATGCGGGTTGTACCCAATATGAATACCGCATAAAGGCATGTTGCTCAAAGTAAGATGAAATCTTCAGGGCCATCTTGCTACTGGAAGGGCAAAGGCTAAATACCTGCATCATTACTATTCAACGTTTATATTAACTCCACTGTGGGCCAACTGAACAACCCAGACTTTAATTCCCAAAACTTGCTAGGCACACTTCTCCATCCCAATATAGCAGACAATAGTCTCAAAGACATTTACTGGTCTTAAAAGAGAATCAAGGATTGTTAGGTATCATTGCAAGGAAGATCTGCTGGAGTTTGATTACTAGAAAACCAAAACCGTGTCATTTGCTGAAAGGCTAAGACACATTTATGGAACATAGATGGCTATAAGATTGAATAGTTTTCCTGTTTCAAGTACTGTAGCATAGTCCTTTAGTCTGCCAGCAGTAAGAAAGCTAATGGTAAACTTCATGGTTCAAACTGCACAGAGAAGTCTCAAAAGGTGGCCATTACATACATACAGCTCATACATTGTTTGGAGCCAAGTGAATAGCACAGTTTTTCATCATACTCACGGGTCCCTTTTCCAGTTTTTCCGTACTGGAATTTGTGTAATCCAAATTCTTAAGAACAGTCCTTCAAGTTACCAGCTGTATCTCCAGTGCCACTCTGCAACTGGGGACAGGCTTCATGAAAATGGAGGCTAGAACGTGGATGGCCATATTTATCTATTGGCTTGGACTTTTGCTCCTTCACCTTGGTTTTGCCCCCTTCCGCCAGCTATGAACAATGATTTCCAGTTCAAGTAGAAACCGGCAGTTATGACTTAAATCTCATCCTTCTCCTATTTGGTTATGATCAAACTGTTATCATACAGTGCAAAAGTAATATATAACAGTGGCCTAACCAAAAATTTCTCTGTGATGTTCTGAGGTAATGTGCTTTCCCCATGGTGTAATTAACACATCTAGAACTCTCAACTTACCAAGGGCTTATACTTTGGCATGATGTCACACTCTCCTTTTAGCTATGCTTGGGAAATGATACAGGAAGACTTCTTTCTCAGAACAACAATGCCCTTGTAACTATGTGCACATAGAAGCAGTACAGTACATCTTCCTCCAGTGTTTTTTTGTAGAGATACCCACACCAAACTCATTCTGTTATGCAGTATCTAAGACACATGGGAGAATTTTGCACTTCCCTGTTGCTTTTGGACATTAGTTCTGCTACAACACGCAGTGTTTCTTGGTTCTGTGCAGCAGCACTCAACATTCATCACACAATAACATTTAGCTTATGGTTAAGACCAAATCTTATAGCTTATTCTTGGCAATGCTCCTAGTCTTTCATCACAGAGTACTTTAAAACTTAGCACCTTATGATATCTAATTTATACTCAGTCCATATCTGTGATATAATTGTTATGTTTCCTAGACCTTTTCATATCTTTTATGCCTCTGTGTCTTTTATTGATTGTATCCCTGTCCCATGCCTTACATGGTACAGTACGCTAATAAACATTTGATTGGCAGAGGAGGACTATGGCTTAAGAGGTAAGTGGGTTATATTTTACATGAAGCTGAATCCTCAGAGAGGTAAAGAAGAAATAAATAAATCGACTTTACAAATGGAGTTATAACTTTTCTTCCCTTACTATGTATGCATTTTGATAACTCCTGTTATTAATAGAAGCCAGTTATTACTATTGAGGGGAAGAAGATACCATGTGAGACTATATTTTTAGCGAATTCTTTCCCATCAAGTAAATTCAACACATGAAGCCTTTCAGTCTCATCAGTTTGAGTTCCTGACATGAATATACAAAATATCTTTTTTTCTTTCCATATTCAAAAATGTTTGGCTTTGTGTAGATGTTTTTGTGCATGTGAGTTAAAAATAAGGAACAAATATTAAGTAGGATGTATGGTAGCTGGCCTCTCTAGATTTGATAGCCTTGACCATTTATTCTGAGATACAAAAGGTGTTTTTTAAAAAAATGATTGGCATTTCCATTGTCATAGAAGTCTTACCAGAAATGAAATGTTTAAATTCTAGCAGTTCTCCATCATTCCATCTCATTCTATTTTATTTTTATAATGGAAGACTCTAGGTTGTGATCCTAGAATTGCAGTTAAATTTGGAGTGAGCTGGAAGTCTTAGTTATAATTTCAATCAGTCACAGGTAGTCCTTAATTTATAACCATTCATTTAGTGACTGTTTGAAGTTACCACAGCACTGAAAGAAGTGACTTACAATCAGTCCTTGCATCCCAATGGTGCCATGATCATAATTAGGGCATTTGGCAGCCAACGTGTACTTATAATGGTTGCAGTGTCCCAGGATCATGTGATCACCATTTGTGACCTTCCCAACTGGCTTGTGAGAAGCTACATCAGTGGGGAAGCTTTATTCATTTAACGACCATGTAATTCACTTAACTGCAATGATTCACTTAACTGTGGCAAAAAGTTTATAAAATTGAGCACAACTCACGTAATAACCACCTTGCTTAGCAATGAAAGAAGAGATGAGGACAAGTGAGATTCCAATCCTGATGAAGGGAGGATAAGAAGATATTGTTTTTATAATTTTATCCATCTTGCCACAGAAACTCCATTGCTTATGAAGGGAAAGTAGCATGAAGCAAAGTGTTGCCTGAACTATTTTTACAATTCAATTAAGATTCCTCCCACTATGGTTGTTCGTTAAAAATACATCAGGAAGATCCTAATCATGGATCTCCTGCATCAAGTTTGATTTGACCGTTACAATCAATATTTTGCTTCTTTGCATAAATATAAAACAAATGAATTTGTTGTTCAGTTGCACAGTCATGTCAGACTCTTCAAGACCCCATGGACTGTATTACGCCAGGCCTCCCTGTCGTGCACTGCCTCCCGGAGTCTTCCCAAGCCCACGCCCATCACACTGACTATGCTATCTATCCATCTCATCCTCTGCCG
>JANHZU010002962.1:54382-66669 GCA_032468055.1 Acrochordus granulatus
AAAGACGTACATACAAATATCAAATTATATATTTTAATTGTACTGTCACAATAATAATAAACACTGAATTGGGAAAAGAAAACTTTTTCTCTCTCTCTTTCATAGGTTCCTGTTCTTTTCCCACCTTCCCACACACTGCCACCACAGCATATGTATGCTTCCTTTGTACTTTGGAGAAGGACTTTTTCCTGATACATTCATACACAGGCAAAATAGGAAGGAAAAGATTGCCTCCTACAAAAAGAGGGTTTTATCAAGGTTTTGTTTTGCCAGAAACTTCATCAAAACTTTCTTATGTTCTCTCTTACATATACAGATCAATTTGTTAGTGATCTGCCTTTTCCACTTCATTTTAAGATTCATGATGAGTAGGAAGCAAAACTGGCAAAGAAATGAATGTTCAGTTTTGAAATACATTTTCCGATGTAGAGAAACATGACTGAATATGTCTACCAGTTTCCCTTAATCTATATCAGATGATCCTTGAGGATTTTTATTTGAGCAATTGCCAAATTCTCTAAAAGGAATAAATGGCAATTTTGTTGCAGGTCTTGTATAATACAAAGGTTACAACCGAAAAGCCTAAAAAACATAGGCTGATGATGATCGAGGGAGATTGCAAACAAAAGGCTCAATAACCAGACACTGAGGGAAGGAACTGAACAAGTTGCATACACATCAGCCTCAACCTGTGTAATGAAAAACAATCCTGACTGATGTTCAATGACTCAGAAACTCTTGTATGGTTATGAAGTCTTTGCAAGTGATCATAAATAGTTGAAAGTGGAAGGAGGAAAACCACAAGGGTGGATACAGAATGATGGAAGTACACTTGAGACACATGACTTTACACAATCAAGTATTGAACCAAGTACTCACAATCAAGTGAGAAATGAAATCACCCAGGAAGACATATATGGGGGCCCCTAACCAACTTTTTCTCAGACTGAAGAAGCTGCTTGGATAAGCTGCAAAACATTTATAACCAACAAGAAAAGAAGTCCAGTTGCCATGACTCAACCTGCAGACAGTTCTACCTGGATGACTGATAATCTAAATCAATATCAAATATTTAAAAAAATACTAGAAAGGGACAGATAGATAGATAGATAGATATAAAACTGATATTAAATAGTTCCTACTGTATAAAAAAATATTTCTAAGTTTTTTTCCTTATACGTACTGTACATCATTAGTATTTCTACTGTTCTCCTGACATATCTGTTCTTTACAGATTTATAAGGAAATTGCTTTAAAAAATGCTGGCTGCAGAAAAAATGCTCAACACTATCCATGCAAGGACCATTTTTATATCTGACAATTGCAGTGAGACTATTATATGCTCAAAAGTGGAAATATTCAACTTTACTCACAATGAATTGGTGAAGACGATGGAACTTGTGGAAATGGCTAAATTAGCTTTGTTGATTAGAGAAAAAACAATACTACATTTCCAGTTGGCTGGAGACTCCTTGTAGATTTTTTACATCAGATAGAAAATAATTTATAGTTTTGATGGTTAGAAAAAAGTAAGTTTAATCATTCTTTCTGCACTTTTACTTTTTTCTTTCCTCATTCTTTCATTGCTTCTTTTACTCTTTATTAGCTTATGTTAATTTTTATATTCTTTGTAAAAGTTTTAATTAAAAAATATACATACAAGGACCATGTCCTTTATAATAGAATTTGGATCACTTAGCCTATGTGATAACCCAAAAAGTCTTTTTTCCCAGAATTTAATTTAATTCTACCTTCAATTATGCCTCTATTCCTTTTTTTTGAAAGTCTATGAAATAATATGCAATAAAGATATGCACATGTACTTTCCTTTTACAACTGAACAAACCAGTCTATTCCCAAATAGATTAACAAAAAAAAATTAGGTCTTCTTTTATAGCATTATATTTGTATCATATCCTTTGCAAAGCAAAGAGTAATAGACAAACTTTTTTGTGCATTCAATCTCCACATAAAGATTAAATATTTTTATTTAATTTTATGGGTTTTAATTGTTTTTATCTATTGTATGTTATGTTTTTTTATTGTGAGTTGCCAAGAGTCATTTCTGAGTTTGGCAGCATATAAATTTAATAAATAAATAAATAAAAATATACTTATTATGAGATACCTTATCCTATAAATTCTGGTTTGGGTCTTCCAATAAATTTTATTGCTCGGGAAGATTTGCAATCTTAGTTTTTCAGTTGTAGGATATATAACAGAACTTCCACTTACATCCAAAATTTTGACATCATTTTTTTTCAAATACTGAGCCCTGATCCTAACAGTTATAGGTTCAGACTTGTTTCAGAAATTTTGAACCTCAGCCACGATGAAATATTCCTGGGGCCCAGGGATGGAATAGATTTTCCTCCTCTCTCTTGTCACTTTACAATGTACTGCTCAGATTTCCCCTCAGTACAACATCATCTCCCAAATAACAAGCACTAGATTTTAGACACAATAAACTAGATAGTCTGGGTGGTGCATCAGGAAGACCACAGGTAAGGATCTTGTCCCAGTTTGTTGCCTGTTCTTGACTATTGCTCAAAGCAGCCACTTTAGTTCATCTAGAGTCATCCATGCCCATGCTCAATAATAAAACTGTTCAGGTGTGCTGCAGTTGTATTTACGTTCACCATTGGAAGAAATGGAAAACATTTCCTTTACAGTAAAAAGTACAAGTGCAATGACCTATTGTGTATATCTACATCCTCTGACCTACTCCAATCAAGACATTTAAGAAATTACCAAAATACCCAAATTAGAGAGGGAGTGAAGGAGGCTCTACTCTCCCCACCACCTCAAATCCAACACTGTTGGCCAAGCAATACATTTAAATTTAATACTTATCCTTGGGATATTCTCAGATTCAAATCCAAGCAAAATAGTTTCTAAGAGAACATTTGTCCTATTTTTCAGTCTTTAAGCAATTAATGTGGAATATTACTGTATTTCCCCCTGTAAATCCAAGTTTAAAAGGAGGTGGGCTCAAGTTGTCATCATCTGAAATGCAGCCTCTGTCTTTTCAAATCACCTTGCAAAAAAATTTCTTACTTGCTCTGATGAAGGCTCTTCTGACATTTGTAGCACTTCATGAAGCTGTCCTGTTAATTGAAAAAAAATTATGACAATTAGATTGAATGTTTAGACTTTAAGACCCTAACAAGCTGTTTTCAAGTGAGTGGACTATTCACTCAAATCAGGGAAGAACTACTGGCTTAGAAAGTCATTCAACTTTTAGAAACAAGGAAGAAAAGTTATCCATTTCAGGCTTTTCTAGTTGTCTACCAATAGATATACCAACCTTGGGCAATGTTTTCAATGAATGTCAATACTATAGACTGTCCAGTTCACAAAAATATTTGGCAAAGACAGCACTTTTAGTTCCCCAGTTTTTCAGGACAGAAGAAGACATACATTGAATTAAGCAAAATCAGATGTGGTTGCCAGCTTTCAACTGCACCTGGAATCCAGAGATATATCCACCCACATAGCTATGAATGAAAATGCTATGCCTCTGCGAACAAAAGATTGCAGATTAGCTGCTGTCTTTTACCAGAATTATACAGTATCAGCTTGGCTTTCCTTAAGCCGCACTGATGTATCAGTTTCTCTAATAATAGCCTCTCCATCTGACCTATATGGTGACTTTTGATAGTTTAATTCATCCCACTATATACAGAGCTATTAAGACAGCCTCTTTATTTGCCAAGGAAGATAGGAGAGCTTTCCTCTGTTATAATGAGAATATGCAGTATATGGAGACAGCAGAATAGGAGAGAAAGAACTGGGGAAAATCACAAAATACAAACATCTGCAAATATAACTAGAAGACTGTGGCAAAGAAAGCAAAGATAATACCAATAGAAAACATGCCCTGGGTGCAATTCCAAAATATCAGGAGCATCACTTGAATATAATCGGCACTGACAAATTTGTGAAAATTCTAAAACATCTAACTCTGATTCTAGGAAAAACCAAAAATGTTGCCATTTCTATATAATTGTAGCATTTTAGATCAAGAATTCTATACTTCTCATATCACTTCCATGCAGCTTGGGTACCCTTCTTAAAAGCCATCTTCAATCTTCTTTGTACTCATATCCCACAATATATTTATAAGCAAGCATTTCAAAATATTTTAGTGGGAACCCAAAGAATAACCTAATTTTTAGTACATTGAAATGCATAGATTCTAAGAAAGTTGTTAATAGTATATTATATGCTCCATGGGACCAGTAATATATGAAATAATTGATGAATCTGATAATTGATTGATTTGCATAGTTCTTTATTGTCATCATGACAAACTGAATTAAATCTATTTAATTATTGCAAAGAAAATACAACACTGAGAAGATACTAATTCAGATACAAATATATGTCAAAATAGCAAAAGCAGGTGCTATTTGCACCCTTTTTCAAGGTTAACTTGAGTTATATTGTACAATTATACATCTACTGTGCATTCTACATATCATGCACATTCAGGTGTTATAAAATACCTGAATTTTTATTTAATTTTAGTGGTTTGTGCCACCATCCCTGTTTCTTATGTGAAATCATAGCTACTCTCCATAAAAGTAGTTTTAGCCTTCCTGTGAAGTTGATTTCCTGATCCATCTACTTGGTGAGACTGACAAAAAGTCTATTTTTTATATGTACAGACCATTGTTTTTAAATTATATGGAGTAACATAAAATCCAGCCCCAGATATTTTTGATAAAATATAATAATTGATAAATGGTTCTATTATTTGAATATAACATAGTATTCATAATATTCATATTGGTTCTGCCAAGAACCGAGGCCTTCAAATACCTTGGATCAATTATTGTGACTGATGGGAGCCTGACATACGAAGTCACTGCACAAGTCAACACTGCCTGGCTGAAATGGTGCACAATGACAGGCATGACCTTCAACAAGAAGAACAATGACGACATTAAACTGAAGATCTACTGCCCTGTTGTGCTCTATGGTGCCAAGTGTTAGCCCGCAATGAATGATGTAGTACACTGCCTCAGTGTCATGGAGATGAAGATGCTAAGTTGGATCTCTGGCATCATGCACTACAACCATGTTCTCAGTGATGACATTCATCAGTGGTATGGTGTTGCTCTGATTATCAACAAGCTACGCAAATCCCAGATGTAGAGGTTAGCAGCAGCAGCCGAAGGGTTGCCTGAAGTAACGTTGGCTTGACACATTGCATAAAGACCTAAAATGCCAGCTTTCACCTTGACCAGGCCCATGACCATATCACATGGCACCAGCAAACCAGTATAGAAGACCCACCACTGTGTGGGACAAATGCCAAAGAAGAAGTATCCCTCACTCTGAAAATCCTTGCATTTAGAACCATTTTTAAAGAAAAATAATAATATGGAAATAACCTGAGACAATGAAGAAATAGAGCAATGCTCTTGATTTTGTTGCTGGTGAATTTTCTTTTTTTTTACTTACTGTAAAAATTGGTGCCTTGAAATCAAATGATCTTAGAAGAAAATGTAAACTTTTTTAAGCTGCCTGAGATGTGTGACAAAGTAAGAGTTTATTACATCTGTGTTTTAAATAAATAATATCTACTTTCTAAAGTAGATTTTGTGTTTGTATTACAGCTGCAGACACAAATGAAGTACTGACATTGATAAATAGATTGGGGCTTATTCTGACCATTTAATTTAGACCAGGATTTTTCTGGTAGTCAGCTAAATGCCACATTGTAGTAGAAACTGCCACTATATATTTTTGAGGAACTATCCATATTCTTGCATTCAGAGGCCCTTAATGTGAACCAAGGCACTCTCTTCCTTCTTAGCTTTTTCTTTCAATAACAGTATTACAAATGCATTCTTGCCAATGCCTAATTATAGATGAAGGGCTCCCAGCTAGGATTGAGACTCAGTTTGGGACACAGTCTGAATTGGGTTGCCTATGTGTATGTTTGAATAAAGAGGGAAAAATTGACCCCAGCTATTAGTGTAGTTTAAACCTTCTTTTAATCTCTATTTGATATATGCTAGCATCTAGGACCATGAAATATCTGCATACAGCAACGAAGGCAGTTCTTTTAGAAGATTTGGGGTAAATATAGATATTTATCCAGCATCTTATCAACCTGGAAGTTTGGGGTGCCTATGGCTTATATTATTTGCTCATCTATTTCTGGCCAAGCTAGTGATTCTAGATACTTACAAATAAACCTTTTCTTCTGAAGTTTGAAAAGTCACAATTGGAAAAAATATTGGTTAAATTATGTCCAGTGGTTGTCTTTCTCCAGAAGAAGGTCTATTTGAAGAAAGATATTGTTGGATATAACTAAATACTAGCTTTTATATATTTGAAATTAACTTTCAAGAGCCATGATTTATAATTTATGTATTACGGAGGTACTCATACTTCTGAATCTTGAATGCAACCCTTGGAATATGGGTGAATTATATTAATATATTATTGGTATTTTAATTAAGTTTAAATTTAAATTAAATTAAATTTAATTTAATGTTTAGTTTTTTATAATCCCATCCATTCTGAAGAATTTTACTCCACAAATGTAACAGGAAAGCCAGGGTTGAATCTTAGCCTGAAAAAATACTATACCTCCCAACTGATGTCTCAAGAGATACCAGCCTTATTTTTTTATATAAAGCTTTATACTCTTCTCTTTTGCTGCTTATGAGTCATTCAGAACAGCCAGCACAGAAATAGAACCATAAAATAAAGTATGTCGAGATAAAATTGTATCAGATATGAAAAGAAATAAAGATTTTATATATCACAATTATTAACATGCCATACTAGAAAGTGTCAGTAATCCTTTTAGTATAAAGAAATTCCCCAATTTAAATGAGGTAATGAAAAATACATTAATTTTGTTCTCCTCAGCCAAACTCATTGGTGACCTTATAACAATTGACATATTTATTTTCCTAAAAAAGAGAAAATTCAACACATGTACTTGACAGCAATAACATATATACCTGACATTTTGTAGCTAAGCAAAGAGAACAAGACTCTGAAAAGAATTAGCATGTTGTATATGGCAAAACTGGGGCCAGACATCATTACTGAAGAAATTAACATTGATGATGAAGAATCATGTACAGACACAGAAGTTGGTCCTGGAGGCTGTGACTCAATGAAGTGCCAACAGATAATAACAGGTGAGTGCTTTTCTGAAGATTAGAAAGTAAATAGGAAGATCCACTTTCATTGTAATAGGTACCCTTCCTTAACCCAATGGTTTTCCAAGTGCTTTGTTGTCCACAAAAGATGGTAAGTGAATCCCAGTACAGCTGAAGGCTACAAGAAAAATAAGGCTATTAAATTGTGAGAAATGTACTGTATATGCATCCTATTATACCATTTATATGCATTGTAGCCTGCATTTATCAAGAGCCCATTTCCCCCCAAAAAATAATCCAAAATGATCCAAAAAAAGATGAGAGATGTTGAACTTGGCTTTTTGTTATTTTGTTATTCCCTAGCTTCAGTTGCCTCACTCCCTATAAGGAGACCTGGTTGTCCATTAGTTTCACTTCTTCTGTTCTACAGGACATATAGTAGCTAGTTGCTAATTTATGACAAAGTTTGCCTCATTCCCCTCTAGGATTGGATTCCATGTTGATGTTTTCCCATATGTTTCTTGATCTCATTTTATTTTGGCTTAGGAGATAAGGTGTAAGATGTTGGCATCCATAGGGGTTCAATAGGGAAATGATGAAACACCACCCCATTTGTAATCATGTCACAGCACAGCAGGCAAATACTTAACAGGGAGAGCTTATTTTATCAATATGTTGATCACAGGGCACATTTCAACATTTTGATGAAATCTCCAGAAATTTCTGTGGAAATGAATAGTGTGAGGAATAACAGACAAATCAGCCTAAAAATACTAGAACACTAGGCAGACTTCTGAAGATGGAGACTCCCAGTTCCTGTTGCAGGACCCTAATTAGTGGAAGTCATATGTTAAAGAGGACAGCAACTTGCCTAAAATAAGTGGCAAACTTAAAAACAAGACAATGGGCACTGAACTGAAACAGAAGCAACAAAAACATAGTAGGACTTAGCAGTGGAACAATAGAATTTATGAGGCACCCTTTTTGGCTGGTTGTATAATGTTCTGGATCTCACTTTAACTCAGGAGTTGGAGGGGGAGCCAAATGAAACAGGTTCAGTAATATGGTACAATCTCTGCAGTTCAATTGCAAGCTTAAATCCATTCAAAGCAGTTTATTAACTTAAATCAAATTTCATGAGTAGACTCATAGTTTAATATTCTGTACTGCTTTTTGCAGGCCAGTCTCTTGTGAACCAGTGAATCAAACAATGTATTTAATGAAGAATTTCATATCCAGTTCATAGCATGCTGAATTAAGCTATGTATTGGCATCTATTCAGGAACTTTAGGAAAACACCAACCCATTTCTTTTTATGTCTTTTTCCCTTCTATAAAATTATTATTGTTTATGAACAGTTTCAGATAATTCTGATTACACCGATTAATTTGAAACTAGTCCAGTGATAGTTTTAAAACAATTTTTGTTTAGTTTCCCTGTTTGTTGGAAACGCATGGTGGTGGTTGATTTTTTCCCCCTGAAACATTCATATGCTTTTATCCTAACTATATTGTTGATAGGGTTGTATAAACTGGGAGTTTTTAAATCTTAATTGTATTTGAATATAGTACTTAAATATTATTTTGTAAAGCTAAATGGCATGTAACTGTTTACTTTTATGTACTTTAATTTTGAATGCTAATCTCACTAGGTAGTGATTTCTGGTTATTGTATCCTGCTTTATTATTTGGATTACAGTTGATGGAGATATGATAATAGAACATGAGATGATAGCTACTGGAAGTGCAAAATAAGCAAAAAAAATTACGTGTCTTCCTTAGAAAGAAATTGTCTTTAAAACTGAGAGATTGTATAAATGAGTTGATATTATATCATCCCTCTCAAATTAGGAAATCTCCACAATGAAATTCAAATTCACACTAAAGGGCTAGCGAACCAATATGGCTTGTGAGAGCATTGACATGCAAAACCTCTGCATGCTTAATAATTCAAGAAATAGCCAATGCCTTACTCTTCAGCTTTTCTGCACTTACCATGTTTCTTTTTGTCTCAAAACAAAAAATGAACTCCTATTGCTGTTCTTAAAAATGAAGATCTGCGAGATCAAATTATCTCACTTCAAGAGGAGAAGAAGACTGTTGTCATTGAGCTGGAAAATCTGAAAAGCAAATTTGTAGAAGAAATAGCAGAAGTAAGTATTGTAGCAAGGTAGTTGAGAATAAATGTACACCCAGTTCCTGACTTATGATTACGATTGAGCCTAGAATTTCTGCTGTGAGTTGATGTGGTCATAAAGTGAATCCACATGACTGGACCCAATTTGACAACCATTTTTACCATAATTGTTAAATGAATTATATGGTCATTAATCGAACCATGTAGTTATTAAGCAAATCCAGCTTCCCCAATGCGCTAGGAAGATTGCAAATCACAATCATGTGACTGCAAAATGCTACAACTGGCCATAAATGCTAACTACTTGACAAGCACTAAATTGTGATAATGTGGCCGCAGGTATGATGTGACTATTATAAGTGTGAGGACAAGTCATAAATCACTTTTGCTGAGGCCATGATAACTTTGAAGAAGCATTAAATGAACGGTTGTAAGTCAAGAACTACCTGTACATGGTCAGGGCTTTGCTATCTAGTAGTTATTTATTAATCAAATTTATTTTGTTGTCCATCTCATGAAAGTAACTCAACATGTAAGGGAATGGATTATTCTCAGTTGCTGGGATTGCAGGCTGTGATTTTTATGGTAGATATTATGCTAGTCAATGCTAAAGCAAGAATTTTTAACTATACATCTTAATAATATCCTGTCCCTTTGCAAGCTGTCTTGCTAGCTAAATCTAATTCTTCATAAGCAAGGGCTTTGCTCTGCATGAGCTGCAAAGTATTTAATTGCTACCTCTCAAGGCAAATTCCATTTAATATATCATTTAAAGCATTCTAACTGTTTTAATGCCATTTTGGCTGTAATCTTGACCAAAGATACTAAGAAGTAATTTAATAACTAGGAAGTAGGGAAAAATTTGTTTCAGATCGCATCTGTAGTTGGAAACCCAGCAGTTGCTTGTACATAAACTAGCACACCAATGAAATAACTAAGAATATTGATATATTTCATACTTGCAGTTATTCGCTTAAAACTGATAATTGGATTGGAAGCTAGATAGATCTAAAGCAAAACCGCATGCAATGTTTAATGTTTTGATTTCTCTGATAATTTTTTGTTTGTCTCATCTGTTTTTCAGGTAAACAAAGTAAAGGAACAAAATGCAATTCTAGCAGCAGAAGTTCACCAACATCAGAGAGTGCTGGAAAAATATAATCGAAGTACGTGTGTACCATATGGTTTTAATCTTCTCTAGAACTCTTAATAGTAATATTTTAATAGCTGTGTTGTACTGATGAATAGGCAGATACAGTAACTGATGTAACAGAAATCCAGTACAGGAACAATACTTCACAGATTTTACTAGCTGGGACATATCTTAGCCTTTTAATGGAAATTCAATCAAAATATGTACCTGTGGACAGTTAATAAAATTTAGATCTATTTATTGCAAATTTCCACATTCCTGCTATCTGATTCTGAAAGATACTAGCTGTGAGATGATCGATCACTTATCAACTTTTGTTCTACTTGATAAGAACTTCTAGATCTACGGCTGAGAACAAAGATTAATAGGGACAGTTACTGTCACATTTTTGTGGAGATTGTAACAAGACTGTAGCCATAAAACTGATCAATTATCCTTACATTACAGAAGATGTATAAGAGGTTGAACAGAGTTAGCCAAAAAATTCAGGCAATGTCTCACCAGATTTAATTTATCTTAACTAGAAGATGAAGATTTTATCCTTCCATTTTCTGTTTTCCTATGAATGTCATAGAAAAGAAGATGCACTTTCATATGTTTAAAATAGTTAATAGATATTATGCAAGGACATAAAAAGGTAAAGGTTTCCCCTGCTAGTTGTGGCTGACTCCAGGGGGTGATATTCATCTGTGTCCAAGCCAAAGAGCCAGCCTTTGTCTAAACACACTTCCACGGTCACGTGGCTGGCATGACTATATGCCAAGGCTCATGGACGCTGTTACCTTCCCACTGAGGTGGTACATATTTATCTACTTAATTTTTATATGCTTTCGAACTGCTAGGTTGGCAGGACCTGGGGCAGACGATTGGAGCTCACCAGTGGCACAGCAGTGCTTGGATCTCAAACTCAGGCTGCTGATCTTCTAGCCGACAAGCCCAGCATCATAACTGCTTGCCTCTTAATGTCCCTTAAGGACATTCCTTGAAATAAAAATTTATCTTGCCTAGAGTTCCATAATATACTGTCTCTCTGAATGTACTTTGCACTTCTACCCCTTCTCAAACAAGTTTATCATATAATTTAACAATGGCTATGTTCACACAACACATTTAGCAATATTTATTATAACCATGGGAGCACAATTTTCTGGGTTCATACAACACCCTGAAGTGTAATCATTTGGCATGAGTTTGCACAGATGGCTAGTTGCTGTTCAATCATGCAGTTGTGTCCAACTCTTTGTGACCTCATGGACAGCAGCACACCAGACCTCCCTGTCCTGCAGTACCTCCCAGAGTCCACCCAAGCCCACGACCATCACACAAACAATGCTATCTAATGACCTCATCCTCTGCTGTGCCCTTCTCCTTTTGCCTTCAATCTCCCCCAGCATCATGGCCTTTTTCAATGAGTCTTCTCTTTGCAGTATGTGGCCAAAGTATTTGAACTTCAGCATCAATATCTGTCCCTCCAATCAGCAGTCAGGGTTTTTTTCCTGTCGGATTGACTGGTTTGATCTCCTTAGCATCCAAGGGACCCTCAGGAGTCTTCTCCAGCACCACAATTCGAAGTCATCAATTCTTCGATGCTTGCCTTCCTTATGGTTCAACTCTCACAGCCATACATTACTACTGGGAAAACTATAGCTTTGACTTACGGACCTTTGTCAGCAAGGTGATGTCTCAACTTTTTAATATGCTGTCTAGGTTTGCCATAGCTTTCCTCCCAAGGAGCAAGCATCTTCTAATTTCATGGCTGCAGTCACCATCTGCAGTGATCTTGGAGCCCATGAAGGTGAAATCTGCCACTGCTTCCATTTCCTCCCCTTCTATTTGCCAGGAAGTGATGGGGCCGGTTGCCATGATCT